>JANHAO010001487.1:0-32803 GCA_026873985.1 Saraca asoca
TATTATCCAAATCCACAGATCGCTTAGTCATAGATGCAATAGAGCCCAATCAAATTGACTCTAGGGCACCTATATACGACTAACAGGCCCAGCACTATATTATATGCTGAGGGACAGTTGATGATCAGAAAATCTACAAGGATGGTTGCCTGGAGACCTGAGTCTCCAAGAGTAATGGGAAGCCTAATCAGTCTTATTGGTACTATTGCATGGCTAGTGAATCCATAAAAAGGCTTTGGAGAAGGCCCCAATTGACCTGTGCTTAAGCCCATTTGTTCAAAACATCTATTGTACATAACATTTACCAAGCTGCCTATGTCAATCATAATCCTTCGTACCCCGATCTCACCAATTCTGGCTTAGATAACCAGTATGTCATTATGATGGGAATGTACTCCACATGCATCTTCATTTGTAAAGGTGATACTATTTGAGGTTGTCCTTGCTTTCATAGTGGGACCCTCAAATTCACTATGTCCAATAAATAGGATGTGTTTTACTTCCCACAGGTAGCATTCATATGACCTGTTTGAGGTACCTGCAACAGAAGGCCCATCGTGAATGGCAAATATAGTTCTTATCGAGGGTGTGTCTTCCTGCTCGTGAGTTTGCTGGCATTGCTACTGTATAGGTTGCTAACACTGTTAAGGTCGTTATTCTACAGGTCGCACCACATAATCTCTGAAATTACCTCTTTTGATTAAGTCCTCAATTGCATCCTTGAGTGCCCTACATTCCAAAGTGTTGTGTCCAATTTCATCATGATATGGACAATGCTTGTTCTTATTTCTAAACTAATTGGGAGTTCTTATAGGGTTAGACTTCCTGAAATTCTCCCTGTCTTTCTCCGTCGTGAAGATCCTTTCTGAAGTATCCGATAGGACACTATAGTTATCATGGCGACCTTTATGCTGAGATCACTCGTTTCTGGCCTTCTTTGCAACTTGGTTTTCGGGGTTGTCTTCTTGACTTTCCTTGCCATTATCGATATTGCTCCTCTTTTTAGTCTGGTTAGAGCTATTTGCCTTATCCTTGGACTTTTTAGGGCCAAAGGTTTCCTTTCACATGATCTCTTTGGCAGCTCATTCATAGAATTCACCAAGGTCCCTTACCGAAGACTTGTATATACTTTCATACAACTTTCCATCTTTGCGGAGTCCCGCTGAGACCGTTGTTAAGATGCTCTCATTTGAGAGATTTTCTACATTGCTGACCTCATATCTGAACCAGGTAATGTAGTCCTTCAGTGATTTATTCTTTCATTGAAAGATTATTGTGAGGTGGCAAGGCGGTGTGAGCTACCTCCTCAGTGCCTTGTACTAATTAATGAATCTCTTCTGACATTCTTCCCAATAGTCAATGTTGCGAGCTTTGAGATTCCTAAACCATGCTCAAGGTAAGTCTCCTAGAGTGGCTGAAAAAATACAACACTTGACCAAGGGATTTATCATCTGAAGATCCATTTGTACATTGAATGCATCCAAGTGGTCGTATAGATCACTATTCCCATTATATAGCCGGATAGTGGGAACTTTGAACCTATATGGGAAAGACTCTTTCTCGATCTCCCTGGTAAACGGTGTCCTCATATCGTAATGATCTCAGTGGTCCTGAGCCCGAGAGCATTGTTCTAATTGATTTACCCTTTGAAGCAACTTCCCTACCATGTGATCTTGAGTCTCGGATCGATGTCTAGGAGATGGTCGACACCTTTTTCTATGGCGATCTGAAGTCCTACGCTTTTTCTGCTCATTACCCGACGAGTTTTGATCTGAGGCATGCCTCCTATTAGTCCTATTTGAGCCTTTAGCTTGATGCAAATCCTCACATTGCTAATGGTCTCTTTTATCTTCCTCACGAACTTGTTGGGCCTCCGACCTTGGCCGTGAGTTGGTACAGTGAGTTGAATGAGTATGTCGACATTCTTATCTGGTTGGCCCCTCTTCCCAAGCTCCTTCCAGTAACTATCAGAGAGCTTCTTTCTATGCAATGCCCCCAACCTACTCTTGTGAGCCCTGGGCTCATGTCTGAGTTAATGCCCTAATCACCTTAGCCAACTCTTCCAAGGATTTCTCCAATGCCTTATGATGTTGATGCCATGATTGTATTTCATCAATGAAATCAGGTTAGTGTGAGGCTGCTGATGGCATGTCAGCGACAACATTTGCAGCGGGGATGGCAGAAGTGCCTGCATGGAGAACTAGATCCTGTTGATGTTTCGTATGACCATTTGGTTGGCCAAGTACAACATCTGAACTTCTGGTGGTTCTTCCTCTGGTAATCAGAAAATAATGATGAATGCAGTTTAGGGCCCTTCCTCTAGCACCAAAATATTTACGGTAAAATCCAATCAACCAAGTTTTGAACCCTAAGCTACAGAATGAATGTAAAAAGGGAGAAAAAGAGATAGAGGAAGAACAGGGAGACATCAGAAGTTTTTAACGTTATTTGGCTAAAGTCAATTTGACCCCTACGTCCACAACTTTTATTACTCTTTGCTAAGTGTTTCATATCTGATGATTGTATATCCATGTACTATGATTTCATCCCCTTTTATAATGATTAGGGAATTACAATTTGAATGTAAATTTATAATAGATAAGTATCATGATTTAATTAGATTTATATAGTAAATCAAGATAAACGATTATAATCGATTCCTACCAAAATAAGAGACTGAATGGATTTCCCCAATGGTTGAGGACGCTTTCCGCGAGCTGCAAGATAGGCCTTGCTTTCACGACCTGAGGTTATTATTTTGACCCTTGTTAACCAGCGACCTTAACTCATATTTAACGACCTGGTGTCTTGGTCTGATGGCCTTAATCCAAATGTATTAAGCCTTTGTTAATTAAGTCTATCCATTAGACTTTTACCAACTCGTTTATGCGATTACAAATAATACCCACAACACAAGTAAATAAAGAAAATTTGGGAGTAAAATCATAAATAAAAACCCACAGGTTGCATTGTCCCATCAGATTTTAAGAAAGAATTTGGACCATGTATAGAATAGTGTAACTTCACATCAATGTGTCAGTGGTGCATAGCATTCTTTTCCTTAGTTTTATATAAATTAATAATGTTATGTAGAGTTATTAATTTTTTGTGTATTTTTTACATACAAAGTCCTATAAAATTACAACGTTTTATTTATGAAATTTTTTTATAAATATTCATAAAGTTGTAAATTTGAAAAAAAATACAAAAAAATAGGATGTGCGGGAGCATCATCCTCTTATTATTATTATTTTTTATTTCTTGTACTCTTGGGATATAATTTTTTATTTTATTGAATGAAATACATTGATAAAAAAAAAAAAAAAAGCTTGTCATAACCTCTTGAGTTAAAGCAATCTTGATATATAAAGCAATCTTCTTGCCAAAAATTCACTTTGTCATTGCAAGAGTTTTTGGCCATCAGTGCAAGAGTGATGCTTACAATATCTCCTTTAAAAGTTCAGGAAAATTACAATTAATTATCCTTTATAGCATTTATGTGCCAAAAATAATGCCATAACTGCACTTTCCATATGCACCTGACAAAGCATACTTTTGTCTGCCCCATTATCTGCTAAGTTGCCTCAAACTGCAAAGTAGCTGTGCTACTGCTCGTCCTCAATCTATTGCTCCAAGCGCAGGTAATTGTCTCCAACACTTAAGGTGGCTCCATCTGTGCCGACTAATATCCCATCTCACTTGGGTCTTAGGCTCGTCCAGGCTGCGTTATATGTCGGCGATTTCAGACGTGCCCGTCAAGTGTTTGATAATATTTCTCAGCCAGACCTAAACACTAGTGCCATATTAATTTCGGCTTTCACTAAACATGGGCTTCCAAATGAGTCTATAAAGCTCTACACTTTGCTGCGGAAACGAGAAATTAAACCTGATAAAGTTGTATTTTTGGCTGTTGCTAAAGCTTGTGCTGCTTCAGGTGATATTTTAAAGGCCAAAGAGGTTCATGATGATGTGATTCGCTGTGGGTTTCAGTCTGATGTTTTGTTGGGCAATGCATTGATTCATACCTATGGAAAATGTAAAAGTGTTGAGGGTGCTAGAAGTGTATTTGATGAGTTGTGTGAGAAGGATGTGGTTTCTTGGACCTCATTATCCTCTTGTTACGTTAATTGTGGATTGCATCGACAAAGTTTGGCTGTCTTTCGTGAAATGGGGTTGAATGGGGTAAAACCCAATTCGATGACCTTGTCTACAATCTTGCCTGCATGCTCAGAATTGAAAGATTTAAACTCAGGAAGGGAAATTCATGGATTTGCAGTAAGATATGGAATGGAAGAAAATGTGTTTGTTTGCAGTGCACTTGTTAGCATGTATGCAAGATGTTTAAGTGTAAAGCATGCTCGCCTCGTATTTGATCGGATGTCTTATCGAGATGTAGTGTCTTGGAATGTAGTTTTGACTGCATGCTTTATGAACAATGAATATGAAAAGGGTCTTTCTCTGTTTTTCCAAATGAGGAAAGAAGGAGTCATATTGGATGGAGCTACATGGAATGCTGTGATTGGTGGATGCATGGAAAATGGGCACACTGAGCAAGCATTGCAGATGCTCAGGCAGATGCAAAACATGGGATTCAAACCAAATCAGATAACAATTAGTAGTATCTTACCAGCTTGCTCAATTTTAGAAAGCTTGAGGACAGGCAAGGAGGTACACTGCTACATCTTTAGGCAAGGGTTAACTGGGGACTTGACAGCCACAACGGCTCTGGTTTATACGTATGCTAAATGTGGTGACTTGAATCTTTCACGAAGTGTCTTTGATAAGATTCCTAGAAAGGATGTTGTTGCTTGGAACACAATGATCATTGCAAATGCAATGCATGGAAATGGAGAAGAAGCGCTGTTGCTATTTGAAAACATGCTACAGTCAGGGGTCAAACCCAATTCTATTACTTTTACTGGCATTCTGTCTGGTTGTAGTCACTCAAGGCTAGTAGAGGAAGGCCTCCGGATCTTTAATTCAATGTATAAGGATTACTTGGTAGAACCTGATGCTAGTCACTACTCAAGTATGGTTGATGTCTTCAGCCGTGCTGGTTGCCTTGAAAAGGCATACGAATTCATACAGAGAATGCCTATGGAACCAACTGCCGGTGCTTGGGGAGCACTGCTTGGTGCTTGTAGAGTCTACAAGAATGTGGACTTGGCAAAAATTGCAGCCACGAAATTGTTTGAGATTGAGCCTAATAACCCTGGAAATTATGTTTTGTTGTTCAACATCCTTAGTACTGCCAAAAAATGGAGTGAAGCTTCAGAAACCAGAAGATTGATGAAAGAGAGAGGAATTGTGAAAACACCAGGCTGTAGTTGGCTTCAAGTGGGAAATAGAGTTCACACTTTTGTTGTTGGAGATAAGAACAGTATGCAGAGTGATAAAATTTATAGATTTTTGGATGAGTTGGGTGAGAAAATGAGATTGGCTGGATATAAGCCTGACATTGATTATGTTATGCAAGATGTTGATCAAGAAGAGAAAATTGAGAGCCTTTGCAACCACAGTGAGAAACTTGCTGTTGCCTTTGGGATACTTAATTTGAAAGGACAGTCATCAATACGGGTTTTCAAGAATTTGAGAATATGCGGTGACTGTCATAATGCCATTAAGTACATGTCT
This sequence comes from Saraca asoca, assembly GCA_026873985.1. Taxonomy (NCBI): domain Eukaryota; kingdom Viridiplantae; phylum Streptophyta; class Magnoliopsida; order Fabales; family Fabaceae; genus Saraca; species Saraca asoca. The sequence continues at coordinate 5,635 of JANHAO010001487.1, forward strand.
AAGATTGTTGGTGTGACCATAGTTGTCAGAGACTCCTTGAGGTTTCACCACTTCAGAAATGGAAATTGTTCTTGTCATGACTTATGGTGATTATCTGAATGTAAGATTATTGGGATTTACTGATTAGGTGCTAAAAGTAATCCTACCTGAATCCTACTCACCCAAATTTGAATATTCTAAGTCTCTAGCAAGAGAAAGAAATTGAGCGGTGCAATTACTGAACGTGAGGTGATTAACTGGTGCACCTCTGCTAGAGACTATTGAAAGTCAAAATGATCGTCTCTCAAGGAAGTTAAGCGGCTAATGCATTCTAGCAGGTAAGCATGATTTTTTGCTTAATGTTTTCAATTTTGGAAAAAAAAAATTCTATTTAAATGTTAAATAGTTTTCGTTAAATTTGATGCCTTAAAAGTATGAAATACAGCTGACAGACGATTGAAAGTCAGATTCCAATGCAACAGCTGACCACTGCTCAGTCCAGAAAGCAACCCATATATTAGGGTTGATAGGGCGGGAATATAAGCGTAAAATGGAGAAAGAGATTGAGTTTTTGTTCGTGAATAAACCCAGCTTATAGCTGCCCCTTGCGCATTGTGCTGCCGTCGTCAGAATCAATATATTAAGTGCCATTGACACTTCTGATGGTTGGCTCTACTGACCAGATGAAGGAAACTAGCAGACAGAGTAATTACTCTCTGGAAGTCGGGGCAAGACATGCTGGATAGATCAGTTGTGACGATGACGTGCATTTACAAGACAAGCTGAATATTCTTTCCCCATTTTTCCAAATGGGATATAGGTCATCATACTTGCATTTCTGTTGTGGCTTAGAACATCTAGCAAGCACTGATGAATTCTTTATATACAAAAGGTATATGCAGGAATAATTGTGAGAGAAGTTATAAATAAGCTTTTGTTATGTTACAATGTTCATTTCTATTTGTGCTCGAATGCCCTGGCTTACGGTGAAATTTAATAAACTGCAATGGTCACTGGAGAAAAGTAAAACTCAAATTTAGTGACTAAATTCGCTCATGGGTTATGCTCTCTTAAATTTACGAGTCCATTGAAATAAACTGCATAGGCAGAAAAGTTGTAGAATGACATCTAAGTAGCAGTATGGACCATTTAAGACAGATACAAGATGTTGGGAAAGAATTCCAAAGATTTAATCACTGAGCATAAGAATCTAATTTGGAGGGGAATTATGAGCTGGTAAACCACACAAAAGATCTGGCAAGACTTTGTCATAGAACCATTAGAGGTTGAACTGACACAAATCTTTAATAAAACGACATGCAGTGCCAAGCTGCTGTCAAAAAAAATACTAATGCTCTTTACATGAACCCAGAATTAGTGAGATGAGATATAGTATTCAACATTTACATATTAAGACATCGAACAATATTCTATACACAGGAATAATGAAATTGTAACTTTGAATCTGCCATTGCTTAAACAATATCCAGAAAGCAATGTCAAAGCAAACTAATCCTCAGTCAACAGCTGTTCCTTTTCTTCTTGACTGAATTAGTACTCTTTACAATGATTCTTCTAATGGCAGCATCAGCTTCTATAGGTTGAACTAAGTCTAACACACAAATGCCCAACTGATGGAACCTTGTGAAGCTTTCTATATTTTCATTTATGAACCTGTCATTATGGAGTCAAAAGATAGTCATTATGCTCAGATTCCACTTTAAGTCTCACTTGAGCTGGATGCAAAATAAAATTCAATAGAAAAAATGAGCTCAGCAATTAAATGTGCAGTGTTCAACGATTGAGACAATGATGATCAATCTTGTTAAGCAGGGCTGCTTTATACTGGTGTTGTGCCTAAATAACATACATTAGGAAGAGTACGAGATTATACAAGATCATCAGCATTTCACAATGAAAGTATTATACCTGTAGCAGTAGATGATCAAGCACTTCTTTTGGTTGGCATTGGAGCAATATCCCCATTAGAAGTCATTGCAACATCTGATACAACTGGTGGTGCTTCAATCCTCCCTGAAGATGCTTCTTTACAACTTAATTCATTTTTTAAGTCATGAATCCATTTCATCACTTTCATGAAATCATGATCTGTATTTACCCCCATACACGCAGCTTCAGAAAAGGCATTGCACAAGTTATCAAATCGTTTTGCTTTAGGATTATTCTTTGAGCTATCATAACTACTTTTAACTAATGTGTGCTGCCGTTTCAAATCCTTCCTCCAACGTGATAAAACATACTTGGATGGGACTGACTCTGTTTTCCTAATAAGCTTGAGCAAAGAGAGGATGTGCCTGCATAAAATACCTCTAAACTCAAATAGATGACATGCACATTGCACTTCAAAATCTTCTTCATTGAAGTTTAAACTGAAAGTTATATATCTGATTGTCTCATGAATTTTTCTACTTTCAACAACAGAATATGTTGAAATCAAGCCTTCTTTCCTCTCAAAAGAAGCATTACAATACATGGTAGATGCTACCTCTTCCTGAAACTCCCTGAATTTTTCATTGGTAAAAAGTTTTTGAAATTGGTACTCGATACCAAAATGACTAATACAAGGGATTAATGAAGTAAAAGAACCAAAATCTGCTAAGCACTCTTTTTCAACTTTATCCCTTAGAGCATTGTTGTACTTTTCAACAAATTGCTTCAGTGTTGTTTTTGAATTCACATAACCATCAAAAAGGGCAGGCATGCTTTCACTTTGCTCTATTGTAGACATCCCAGCCCAAAATGTGTCTTTCACATACACAGGAGCCCAGAGGTCTCGCTTATTAAATAGGTCATTCAACCATTCATTGTCATCAAGATTGTATTTTGCAATCATTTTGTTCCAATCTTCCATGAAATCCTCTTTACTGAAAGAATCATACACAACAGCAAAAAAATCTGTTTTGATTGATTCATACTGAGAATTACCTTTCAACTTTACAGGAAATTTTTCCATTAAGTTCCATAAGCACCACCGATGACGAGCTTTTGGGAATACAGTATCAACGGCAATTTTTATTGCTCTATCTCCATCAGTAATGATAGCACTTGGAGCATGTCCAGACATAAATACAAGCCACGTCTGAAACAACCATGTGAAAGTTTCAACATCATCACTTGACAACAAAGCGCAACCCAATAATATTGATTGGCCGTGATGATTGACACCTACAAAAGGAGCAAAAGGTACGTTGTATTTGTTTCTTAAATACGTGGTGTCAAATGTTACAACATCTCCAAAATACTCATATGCGGCCTTACTTCTTGCATCTACCCAAAAGACATTTCTTAATTGACCTTCATCGTCCAAGTCCATCACATAGTGGAAGCTACTATTTTGCTTTTGCATTTGGACAAAAAAGTTCTGAATTGTTTCAGCATCTCTAGTGCCCAACTTTAGCCTCTTACCATTCTGTATGTAATGCCTGTGATCCTTTTCACCAGAAGTGAGATTCCTATACCCTTCTGCTGCAAAATTTCTATTCACAGTCCCAGCCTGATCAAGTATTCTTTTCATGTGAGGCTTAGATTTTTTATTGCGTCTGACAAACTGCGGCTTTCCCGGAGTCAATTCATGATTATGTACAAGCACAACACTTGAAACTCTGATCTTTCCATCTACGCATAAACATGCATTAAGTCTAGCCTTACATTGTGTTTTTATAAAAGAATTTGGATTCAGAAGATGTCTTTTACTGTTTAATGATGACTTTCCTGCACGAGCACAAGCAAGAGTAAAATATTTCTTCCCATCATCTTCAACTTTCGAAGTTCTTTTATATACCTCAAAGCCTTTCTGCCGAGCAAAATTAGTGTAATAAGTGAAAGCCTCGTCTTCAGAAGAAAATGTCATGCCAACTTTAGGTTCTTCAAGTTCCTCATTAACATGTAAAGACTTCTCTAAACCATGCTCGGAAGCTTCATTCCCATCATTAATGACCTCAATGGAAGACATGTTAGCTACGACATTAGTGTTGTACCTATCTGGAACAAACTCTGCCTCCATTCCATCAAAGATACCAATCCAAAAAATAAAAAGAATAGGCTGAGTAAACAAGGAAACAAACTTTAATAAATTGTGAGCTAATTTAATTCAAACTCATAAGAAAATCCCCTAGTCATCAACCAATTACTATTTTTCAACTAAAACACATCAAATAAAAAAAATATATTGATTGCAATTGCGAAAAAAATAAAATAAAATCACAAAAACAAACAACAGCAAACAACAATTAAAAAGAAGTTTAACAGTGGAAATATTGGGTAGTGATCCAACAGAAGTTTCATTCATAGTTGATCCTAGGCGTTCTTCTATGTCTGATACACTAATTTGAAGAACAGTACTGAAAAAGTATTCTCCTTTACACCCAGAGCTACAATATTAACAATTTTCTCAACAATTACGTAAGCGGTTGTGCGTTAAGATCAACCTAATTTGTTTCGCTGATCGTCAACAGCTTGAAGGAGGCCCTAGATCAATTGAGTGGAAGCATACAGAAGCTGGTCTTACCAATAGAGAATTAGAGCAACTGCAGAGAAAAGCCTTCCGGAAAGAAGCCTACTTTGGGCTACAATCACCGACGGGTCACTTCAGTAGAAGCACTTCGCGGTGCAGAGAATCCTGAGCCCGAAGAAAGAGAAAGTGCTGCATTCTGGAAACTGAGAACCAGTTTTACTTTGATCAGAAAATAGGAATTTTTGTTTTTCTCTTTCCCATTTTGGGTAAAATCATTTTAAGATTAATGCTTTTAGCGACGCTTTCTATGGTTTTTTTTTATTAAGTTTTCATGAAAATTTATAATTTTTTAGAAAAATTTTATTTTACACATTTTTTTATAATATTTATAATCCTACACATAAAAATTTATAATTTCATTGCAAAATTGCAACACAAAAAGGTCTTAAAAAATTACTCTTCGTAAAAAATTTAATGAAAAATTTATAAAAAAATCACAAGTCATGGGTATGCATACACATTATTTTCGATGTGCATAAAAGGAAATTACTTATTATCATTTTAATTGGGGCCTTTTTCTCATCATATTGGATTAAAGTATTTTGAGGCGAAACAGGATCAAAATTTGTAGAGATTGAAGTTCAAGATGATAACTTTTACAAAAAATAATTTAATTTGGGTTTATATGTAATTTTGTAAAAAAAATATTGAAAAATCTATAGGACGAATTTTTGATATTTTAAACTTTTTTTGGGCTAACCCTGATAACAAAGTTTATAAAGGAGGGATTGGACAATAAATTTAAAAAGTTATAAGGTTACACGTAACTACTTAAGTTGATGGTATGGATCGGGCCATAGAACTATTTTTTCCATAGAATCCAATTAGGTTATCCGAAATTGACAAAATTGAAAGAACCATATAAAAATCAGATAATCGAATATGGGCCTAGAAAATCGATAGAGCCCAATTTTTTCTACAAAATTAATAATTTTATCTTTGAAATTATAAATTATTGATAAAATGATTCTTATATTATAAAAATATTGACATCTAAATAATATTGTATCTATATAATTTTATTCTTCCATACATAAAATTTTACCTTTGAACAATATGAATGAAATTATATAAATGGAGTATTATTCAATGATTACTATGATTTAATGGATTCTTTTAATTTTTAATTAATCAATCTGCATTACCTAGAAGCTTATTTAGAGAATATAAGTAGGATAACGAGTGCCTTCCTCACAAAATATGATAGTGGAAGAATATTGTTCATCAATTGAGCAATAATTTTCAAGAAATTAATTAATAAAATTTTGTGTGATATATTTGAATCATTAGGGGCAAAGGAGCACGATATCATGTCCATTTTCCCTTCATTATTATCCTCCCAACACCATTGAGAATAGTTAAATATTTAAAAATAGAAATGATTAAATGTGGATTTGCCTCTAAATAATGTTGATTAGCAGTCATTATATACAAAACCACTTCTAAATGTCAAAGTGAGTCGATTAACAATTTTTATTGTCTACCTTTGCCTTCAATTCCTATTTTTGTTTGCCCTAAGTGATTTTCAAACTTTCTGTCGTCAAACAATGATTAAAATTTTAGGATCAATAAGTTAGCAATTAAAGTTTTAGGGTACAATATAGATTTCTTCATCCCTTTTCTTTGTATCTATTTTTGCTAGTTTAAATTTATAATTTCAGGAAAAAAAATTCATCTTAATCAAACAAGATTAATTCTAAGTTTTAAGTGTTGTTCCAATTTCAAGTAAAAATCATTGACCTGGAAGATTTATGAGTCAATAGATTTTTATCTTACTACATGAATCTCCTTATTTTTGAATTTTACCTTCTACCGTGATATTAGAATTTTTTTTTTAATCTAAATGCATTTTTATAATTTGGATATGATTTAACTTAACTATGGATTGTACAAGATTTTTGCATTATGTTTGATTGGTAGGTAAAAACAGAGAGTACAAGTGAGATGATTAGGGGGTTTAGTGGTTACAAGCTGATAAAGCAAAAAAATAGTGAGCATTGAAAAAGTGTTGTCAAACATAGTTGTTTTGTCAAACCAAGTGCTAAACGACACAAGGATTGAAGACCAGCAATGACATGCTTAGATAGGACAAACTTTAATGTTCTTTTTTAATTCTAAGCACCAAATTTTAGATGTTGAAGAATGAATTATACCTTATATCTTAAGGTTTACCCGTATTAGTGTCTATATTCAAATCCACGCTAAAGAGATTCAAGTGACTGCAAATTAATACATATGGCTTGGAAGACAAGGTTTTACTTTACTATTATTTTTTTTATTAGGAATTTCCCATATTATCTTAATGTTGTTGTAAGTGCTACAAGAAAAATCGGTGGTCATCACCAAGAAGATTTGCATTTTGCTGTTGGAAGAATTACACATTATTATTATTATTATTATTATTATTATTGTGCTTTTAGCTTCAACTTCAACTTTGATTGTTATATGAAGCTTGGTAAGTCCTTTATAGGGATTTGGTTCCTGTAAGTTTATATTATATTTCTTATTTTTCTTTGTGCTTTAATAATTTAGTTCTATTTTATTTTAACATCTTTAAGCTATTAGTGGTATTGTCATAGATATTGGATAAAATTTGATGGAATTACTAATGATTGCTAAAATGAATTGAGTTAGTGACTCTCCAATGTTGTTGGTTTTAGTCTAATATAGGTGTTATGTAGTTTAATTTAATTCTTCTTCTTAAGATGTTGAGTCTAAGACTGTAACTCATTTGTCACTTAATTTTTGCATCTTTTGTATCAGTTGTCTATGCCATGAGCATTTGGAAATGTCATATCTAGTAGTGATTATACTCCTTTTTTCCCTCCGTACACATGATATACTATTTTCATGTTATGAATACTTTGGAAGCTCATATTATATAATGCTCAACTAATCCATGTTTCCAACTTGTGTTGGGTTCATATTAGTGTAAACTAGAAATAAATTTGAGTTTTTACTATTAGTGCTGCTTTAGACTTTAAGGTGAGAAGTAGTACTAACACTACCTTCAATATATATGTGTGTATGTGTGTGTGTGTGTGTGTGTGTGTGTGTGTGTGTGTGTGTGTGTGTGTGTGTGTGTGTGTGTGTGTGTGGTTGTTCTTCTCATGTCTCATCTCCTCCTATTTGATTTAGAAATGGTTGAAGTGTAGTGTAGTAGTCCAATTTTGACTGAGGTGAGGTAAGGATCGCCCATTATTGATGGGGTCAATGGATAAGAGTGGACAATTGAAAATATCAATGAACATTGTAAAATGACAAAATGCTACATGGCTTGACTAAGACCTCTTCAATTCAAGTTGAGACTATCTAATAGTATGTTATAGTTATACCTTATCTTAAATGACAAAATTATGTTAGCTTGTTCCTAGTCCCAATGTCAAATTATTAGTTTGTTTAGTTCATTTGGGATTCTTATTTACAATGTAAAGAGATTGTCTTAATTTATAATATAAAGAGATCTGCTCTTTTTTGGGAGTGCTCATTTTCAAGAAATGCACTTTATAAGCAATATTTCACTCCATGACCAATTGGTAATGCCATCTTGTTCAATGGAGTTCGTTTCCTCTTTTAATCTCAATTTATATTAAATTGAAGTCAAGTTGCTTATGTTCCAATATTGCAGATTCTCAATATTGTAGAAGTGGAGGCTACATCTGTAGCACAAGCACATAAGAATTTTCATTTGGTTGTTTAGGTTTACATAGCTCAATTGCTGCTTCTATTGAAATCAATTCTTGCTTGTTTATTTAATTGCATCAATTATATTAAACACATTCATATTTGTTCATAACTTATCAAATAGGCTTCATAAAAATGTTTGCCTCTCATTTCTTGTCAAACAAGCCTAGCCTTCTATATATGGTACCAAATAGGTCAAACACTATTAAGAAGAAACAAAGTATGGCTTTCATTGCTTAGGTTGAAAACAGACCTTTCAAACACACTAATTCGATAAGAGTTAATATATATACTTTTATTATTACATTGATAGATAGATTCTTTAGAAATAATGATCAGTATATATTTGTTTGTGTTTTTACTAAAATGATACTGGTATTGGAATACATTTTTAACTAAGTTGTTTTGTTTACTCTTCTAGTTTATATATTGAAGGACAAAAACTTCATAATATATATATATATATATATCAATTCGTCCCAACTCTAGTGGAATTAATTACCTGTGTTATTTCATACTAATGCACTTTGCTACTTTTTTTCATCTCATTTACCCTTTTACTAAATTGGTTTGGGTCTCATTCTTAAGGACTATGGCATGTGAATAAGTGGACAGAGTATAAAAATTGCTTTGGGCTTCATTTTGCACTATTAGTTTATGACAATTTTCATTTAGTTTTAAGGTGGGAAAACAATCATAGAAGTACCTTATGGCCAAGAGCCTAACAACAAGCAATTACAAATATCAAAGCCTCGAATGCTTAGCACTAGATAACAAAATAGTTAAACTCTAATTTTTATTTAAACATTTTGACAATAAAGTACATAATCAATCATGTTGCTTTGAAGTGCTTAACTAACCTTCTATAATTGAATGGTACACCAGTCATCTATTAATTATAAGCATTTTTAGTTAGTATATTCTCTCATATCAGAGCTGAGCTATGCTTTTATTTCTTCTTTCTCTATTTTTACATGTCATTGAGTCAACAATAGCCTTAGAGTTTTCAACCCAAAACATAATGGATAAGCTTTCTTCATAACTACAATAAACTTTCCTTGAAAGTTCTCTCTTTCTCGCATAATTACTTTGTTTTTTCTTTGTGACAAAAAAAAAAGTCCGCAAGCAATTCTCAGTCACTTATATAGCCTACTCTATGTAAAGCTTTTTTATTAGTATTTTACTTTCTTTATGTGAAGTTTGTCTAAAAATAATAATGATGGATACAAAATCTTACATTCAGTAAAAATTTTGTAAACCATTTTCAACCATTAGAAAATTATGGAAAATTAATAGATATTATTTAGCTAAATTACATTGAAAAATTTATGATCCTTTTCAAATATAATTGGGTTGACACCACAAGTGATAAAAGGTTTCTAAAGGATGTTTGGGGTTTCAATTTAGTAAATTTTAATCGATTGATTCACATTGTGAACGTGGTGAGCATAAGCCTTACATTAAAGCATCTCAAACTCAGATAGTTTATTATGTAGATGATGAAATAGCAAAGGGTTAGAGTGTTGTTATACATCTTAAGCCTAGAGATTTGCATGACATGGGTGAAGAAATAGATAAAGAAACATGTGAGCATGAACCATTTGCAAAGCAAGAGTTAGGAAATCTTTTTGGAGATAATGATGAAAATATTCAATTAATAAGGGATGATACAAATGATAATTCTATAGATAAGAACATCGAGGAAGATGGAATATGTTAGAATAGTACATGTAAATCTTATTCATGTTTATAAATCGTAATAATTTTCATTTAATGCAAACTATGTTACTTACTTTATGTGTTAATATGATATAAATAATTTGTCTTCTTCATAAGTGTAGTTATTGAATTTTATGAACACAGTTTGTCTAACTATTAGCTAATAATATTATTTTGTAAATATGTCTAAATTAAAGTGTCTAAGAGTTTGAGATAATAAGGGAGGACCTAGTGGCCAATCAGGACCATCACCACCATAGCCTATACATAGAGATGCTACACCTCTGCATATACATTCATAGCCTTTTTATCTTATACATTCATAGCCTTCTCATTTTACCCCTAAAAATGCTTCAACTCAACATACATATTCACAGCCTTCTCGTCTTGCCCTTAGATATGCTCCACCTTTGCATACACGTTCACAATCTTTTTATTTTACACATTCACTATCTTCTCATCTTGCCCCTAAAAATGCTCCACCTCAATATACACATTCACAACCTTCCCATCCTACATATTCATAGCCTTCTCGACCTACCTGTAGAGATGCTCCACCTTAACATCTGCATTCTTCTCCTATAGATGCTTTAGCCTAACTTACACATTCTAAGGATTCAGAACAAGATCATTAACTAAATGATCTTAAATAACAAATTGAAAATGGGAGTAAGAAAAGAAGCTTATGGTTGTGTCAAATGATAGGTAAATGCAATATATCAAGTTTTTTTTATCTTAAATTATATTTGATTTCTAATGCACTAAAAATTATTACTTATGTTAATAGATGATGATGGTGTGATCAAGGAAAAAAAGTTAAAAGTAGAACAAGTTTGGAAGCTTGAAAGAGAAAAGGTGATAGCAAAATGTGACAAAGATGGTCACCTTATCATGCATGGAGGAGGATTTTTTTCAAGAGTTCTAGATTACTTAGTATGGGATACTATTAAGTTTCTGATATACTACTATAGTTGGCTTGACATACCTGAGTCAACAAAAGATGGTTACTTAGATAACATGGTCATGGTAATAATGTTTTTATATCATTTCCCATAGTCTTAATTGAAATTTCATTTCTATTGCTAATAGTATTTTTCTTTCTATTTGCTTTGCTTCTATTTTAAGAATAAGGAATGTGCAAGATGGTTCACTAAACAAGTCATTGCTAAAAGGTGGAAGGAGTACAAGTTAAAGTTATATAATGTATATTATATGATAACCTGACCAATGAGTAAAATATAGAACAAAATTGCCTTGATGGTATTAGTTAATCGTAATGGGTTAGCTATCTAAAGATTTATGATGACAAAAGACACAAAATAATGTAATACTTTGATTGAACAATTATTTATGTGTATAATAATGACAAAGTAATGAAGATTTAGTTGTTGAACTTATATATGTAGGAAATGTTTAAAAAGACTACTGAGAATAGGAGCAAACAAACCTTTCCACAAAATTGTAGATCTAAATCATTTGCAAGGAACAAGACAAATATGGTAGTTCAAGTTTTTGGAATTAATTATATTTAATTTTGGTTTTGTTAATTATATTCAATATTCAATTTTGAGATGATAGGAGAAGAAAAATAGCCAACTTGTAGGTTGAGCATAACTGTGGGATGCAATTCATAAGAAGAAAGATGAATCTTATGTCACTGATGAAGCGAAGGCAATAGCAATGAGGTCTCAATTGAAAGTTCTATTACTTTCATAATATCATTTAATATATTTAACATTTTTTTATATTATGGCGCATTTGGGAAAGTATTTAGGAATAATCGTCTAGGTCGTGTTCATGGTCTAGGCATGGATATTTGGCTTTTAGTGTCTTTGAATGCACTAGATAATGAGGTGGTACGACTAGCTCTATTGTTGATCCCAACTTACCAATAAAGGTATACATTCTAAAATCTAAGCTCACTAAAACTAAGGAATAATTGAATTTTTGGCAAAATGCATTTATGGTATACATATGAGAAAAGCAAGGATGCAATCCATCCCTATTTACCTAGTGTTTTGTTACCAATTAGTAGGTATAATTTTTATTATTTAATTCCAATTTAAAATTTGAATGAGCATTATATATGATCATAAAACATTTTTGATAATGTTTATTGTGTGTTCCCATTTAAACTTTGAACAATCACTTGGATATGTTGGTCATCTGTTTAGCGAATTGATCCCAAAGTGACCCTAATTTAGTCAAATTAATCTTAAACTAATTTCTTAGGTCTATATGTTAGTGCCTAGCAATGGGATATGCTAGTCCCAAAGGTAGAAATAATTTTGAATTTCTTCTATGATGCCTAGCTTTGGGGTAGAAATAACTTTATATTTTTTGCATTTTAATATAAAAAATTGTGATCTTATTATAGGCTGTAAGAAACGAAATTATATGGATTTGATATTTGAGACTCATTTATGTAATTCTATGACATGTGTATGTTTTCTAGTCTTATTCTTAGAGAAGTATTGCAAACTTTCGTTAAGTAAGTGATGCCAACAAAGTTGAGGATGGATGTGAGTAATCTTTTAAAAGGTGCGTGGAGCTATTAATTTTGTGGTTTAGTCTCTTGTACAAAGAGGAAATCCTTAGGTATCTGTCTTAGAGTGGTTAAGTTTTTATTTTATTTTAAATAATATTAGGTTGATAAGGTTGGTTTGATGTAAAGCCAAAAATTTTATATTTATGTAACTTAGATAAGAGTTAAAAGCCTCATTCAAAAAGGCAAGGAATTCTAGAATAGCTGCATAGAGAGTTCTGATGGTTAGGACAACAATTTAATTAATGTCTTTTGCACAATGTAACACTCACCTTTTATGCACATTGCCATTGTAATTTAATTAGTTTTTTTATTTTTGCATCATATTCTTCCTCTCTAATTTGTATTTCAAATTATGTATTGCTCATATACCTTTTTTATTAAGTTTCTCATAAATTTTCATGAAAATATTAGCATTTTTGGCTTGTAAATACACACACTTGCTTAGAAATCTTCTATGTTGGGTTTCTATAAATACTATAAAATAGAGCACTTATTGCAATCATATTATAAAAAGATTTTTATGATCTATTTCAAGTTTTAAGTGCCTATATTTGTTCTCTTTTTCCAATTCAATTGTGTTTTTTATGTTTACTTAAAGCAACTTATATTTATAGGTCTGTCTATCAAATTTGAATGTTTTCAATTAGATCTAAGAAGTCTTTGTTGGTTCATGTCTCCTATGATAGGTACTTTATTATGACAACTTTCTTAACTTCTAGTTGATAATAATACTTTCATGTGTTGCAACTAGTTATAATATTATATTTAGCCAGCATTTTTTATGAAGAATATTACTCCCAACTAATAGCTTTGAAGTTCTATACCTATTGAAATTATATTTTTCTTTTTTTTTAATTAATTGACTAGTATGGTATTTTTGAAGATTTGTTTCAATTTGCATTATTTTAAATTATTTATTTTGCTTTTATATTAAGAAGGGTGATTAGGTGAATTTACAACCTTCCCAAGACAAAAACTTGTCCACCAATCTATTATTTTCTTCTAGAGCTAGTAACAATGACCACAAAATGAAAGTGGATGATGAAGATGATTGCAACTCTCTTTTAAATGTTGTTTATTTTTGTATTTGTTATCTTTAAAGAACACTATGTAGGACATGGATGAGATGGTGACTCTCTATAGATTATGTTTTGTTTCATTTGTTATCTTTAACACTACATAAGACAAATTTATGTTATTTAAAATTTAAATTTTAAAATCAATGAATTTGGATGCTTACTTGAGACCAAATATAATTTAATTAGTGTTATTTTTTGGTTCTAGTTGTAATAATAAAAATAGTACTCTATTGTATGGAGGGAAAAATTATGAAAAAAAAAAGATAATGTAATAGAAATTTCATTCGACAATAAATTGTCTCCATTAATCCGATAATTATAACTGATTATAGATTATAAATACCTAATTTTTCTGGTGCTATGTCTAACTTTAATCTTAATATAACAATTTGTACATTCATATTTATATTTAAGATTAAATTTGGATTGATTGAATATTTATGTTGCCAAAAAAGATAACTAGAAACTTTATTCATCTTTATTTTGTGTTTGCTAATTTAGTAATTACCATCAATACTAGATGCTTATCCTTTTTTTTTTTAATGAATACTATATGTCTAACTTCAATGTTAACATAATCATTATCCATTTATTAGTGTTTTAAAAATTGAATAATATATTGAATCAGAAAAATTATTGAGTCATGATTTGATTTAAACAATTATTGAACCCGATAACATCATAAATGAAAAAACTAAATATATTAAATAGAATTATATACAAAAAATAATTAACATTTAATATAACTTGTAAATTTAAGTTGAGAATACATAAAAGCTAATAAATATAATAATTAAAAATCATAATAAGATCTATAAGAAGTTAATAACTAACAAAATATTATAGTTACTAATCCTTTATTTAGTATATCTCTCAAAAACTTATATTATATTTTAAAAATTATAAAAAAAAACTCACTTTGAAGGAAAATTATAAAAAAAAGAAAAAAAAAGTCAACCAATTTCTAAAAATAGTTTTGGTTCATCGATTTTGTTTGATTTTGACCAATTCAATGCAGTTTAATCATGAAAATGATTGTATGGTCAAATCAAACTGTTACACATACGAGTTTCTAGTCCCACTAGTTTGATCGACTGATCAATTTTGATTTTCTAAACACTACCATTTGTACTTAAGGTCAAATTTGGGTTAATTAAACATTCATGTTGCCATAAAAGAGGGATAGAAACTTTATTTAGCTTGATTTTGTATTCATTAATCCGATCATTATAACTAATTATAGATGTTTTTTTTTCCGTTATGTCTAACTTTATTCTTAACATAACTAATTATTCATTTATTCCCAAATTGGATTGTTTGAACATTCATGTTGTCAAAAAGAAATAAAAATTTCTTGCAACTTTATTTTGTGTTCATTAACACACTATTAACATTTATATCACTGTTTAACAAATACCTACAGGATAAGCGAGTCATTAAGTTCTTTATGATATTAATACCATATTATAGTCATTATTCTTGCATGACACTTTCCCTATACTTGCCTTAAATGTATATGATACCTTGTCATGCTTGTAAACAACTTACTTGTCCCATAAACATACTAATACCACTAGGATTAAAATATCAAGATTGTAATTCATTATGCATGTTGTATTATCCCTAGTACACATTATATCTTGTATGGGCCTTAGTCCATACTGTAAACAAAACATGAGCCCACAAGTCTCTCATGTATATGTTAAAATGGACCCTTGGGCCTTCCTTGTCCAAAGTCTTTTACTAAGTGCACTTAGTTATTCCTTATCATTTGACAAGACTAGTTCACAAACACAAGTATGAATTCCTATATGCTAGATTATCCTATTTCTTAAACATGTTCATTATGATAATGTCACATCTTGGATTTCATGGATATGATCAACACAAATCACTAAGATGTGACCTACGAACCCACGACAATCTTAAACAAAAAAAATCCTTTTATTTGAATATCATAAAAAATGATGCAGAAAATATATTTTGGCATCTTTAACTTTAGAATCTATGATATATAGAATTTTAATAAAATCATTTTTCATAAAATCTTTTCTAAATTTTGAAAATAAGTATAAACTTTTTTAAATTCATAAATCATAAAAATATTTGGACCTTTGTCTGATTGGATGTATATAAATCACTAAAAAGAAATCAAAGGGACTACGTACCTAATAACACACATGCAAATTAAGGAATCTCCTTCAACTGAGATATCCTCATTAATTTCATTAACTTGAAAATATTAATAAATGGGTGAGTATAACTTGAGAACTCAATGAGTAGAAAAGCCCCAGTCCATTTTTGGGTCAAAAATATTTTGGTCGTGTGCGCTCTTGTGTGTATATAAATTTGTATACCATAACATATATCATATAAACAATATTCATATAGGCAATCACATGCAAGTGAAACCATTCTTATCTTTCTAATCTTACTTAATTCTTCTTTATGTTGTCATGCATATTCTAAATATCATATTCTATCTCATATCATATATCATACCATCATGGAATTATCAAGTAAAGGCACTATGGTAATTTCATGGGAGACTATCTCTATACAATGAGTATGGAGCCTTTGGATCAACTAAATAAATAATGAGTAATAACCTCTTTACTATTTTAAGGTGTGGAACCCTTAGGTTACCCAAAATGTACATATGTTGGCACCGTAGGTCATTCATATCATATAAGATTATATGTCCCTAATGACATATTATATAAAGTGTGCCCTCCTAAACTACACTTGAATCATAAGTCATTGTCCCCAATGATGAAAAAATAAATGGGTTCATCACCTAGTGCACGTAGGTTTCCAAATCCAACTTAACTATATGTCAGTTCACATACACAAAACATCTCTTAATTATCTGTCTGCTTTTATGGATTTCCATAAGAAATCCATATTCTCTACCTGAGATAATATGGTTATTCTATTCTTTCTAAGTTCCTATGGTAATCTACTCTTTCTAACACAGCATAAATGCATTTAGGAGTTTCATGAAAATTATGAAATAAAAATGATTTTTAAATAACTTTGTCTGAAGAATACTTCTAACTTGAAAACATAGCGTGTGTCTGAATTGTATAAAATAAATAAAGTTTTAAAAATAATTACCACATAATTATTATTTTTGAAAATTATAAAAACTCATGAAAATAAAAAAAAATGTTATTTTGAAGAAATTTAATTTGAAAATAACAAAAATAAAGTTTCATAATAAATCATAAAATTTACATGATCTGAAAATGCTGGAAATTTGAAATCATGAATGGATAGGAACGTAATTTATGAAAACATGCATAGTTGGATCTCTAAAAATATCCAACTAAAACATAGTTTTATTCCATGCTAGGTTGTAAACTAATTCTACCCATATACAAAATCAATAAAATAAAAGTAACACATATTTCAACCATGAAATATGTTCCTATTCTCTTCTCTAATCTAATTCCCTATTAATTCTTCTTATCTGTTCTTATATCTCATGTCATGTAATATAATATTGTCCAGGTCTCATCCTAGTTCTATTCATAATCTTGATATTTCATATGTGATATAATGCAATCATTCTTCATTATTATCATTCGAACTTGATCATTTTTAACTAAATTTATTTAAGCCTAAAATTTCCCACTTCCCATCACATAGAAAATATTTTGTTGATTTTGAAACAATATCTTTATATAGAAATGGGAGCAAGAGAGTAGAAATTTCCACACACTTGGTAGAGAAAATTTTCTAAAACCTACACCTTGGAGCCTTCATATAGTTTTGATCTTGACCTTTGGCTATTGAAGAAACAAACTACAAAACAAGAAGAAGAAAAAAACAAAAAAACAAAAAAAAAAGAAAAATTAAGGTAAGAAATTATCCTTTTCAAACCAAAAATCTTACCTTAAGCTCACATCTTTGAAAAGCGCAAGCTAAAATTCTAATTTACTAAGCAATGCTCCTCAGAGAGCTATTCAGTTATAAATGAGGATTCTGAATTTCATTGAAAGGGTCTCCTTATATAAGCTCACAAAAAAGTTCTGTTGACCTGCCAGACTATACCATCTAGTTAAATAGTTCACTTGGACAGGTCGACCTGTTTCTCTGGATCCCAAGCCCCTGCTCGGCTTGAAACCAAGGTTTCAAGCCATCAAGTGGTTCTAGGTTAATCTAAATATTGAGTTTCAACTTAACTCAATCTTAATTCTGTACTATTCTGGCTTGTTCTAATCCTATCAAATTTTAGGCGGTGTTATAGATAAAACTGATTTATAGAAATACCCTTTACTAAGGTTCAATTAATGGTCAAAGATTCCGTTACTTTTTATGCAATAGTTAATTTCTAACAAATCCATGTATTATCCTTGCAATGTTTATCCTTATTTAGGCATTTTACATGATTATGGCATAGATTGCATAATTACCTTAATTAAGATGTAACTATTTCTAAGTCCAATTTTGTGAAGTCTCTAGGTATATTGTAAAGTTATTCTTTTTCAACAAAAACGACTACTCTAATGCATAAAATAAAAGATTCTTGTACATCAACCAACAAAACATGCATCTCTAGGCCTAACAATAAGATATTATCACATTAGAAATTAGATAACAAGTCTCTTCATTTTAAGGTCTAACATCCAATTATCATTAAAGCAGGAAAACTTTCTTGGGTTTTTTGGATAACATATTATACATATATATATTTTTATTAAAAACAAAGTTAGCTAGAAGTGGAAACTTCCGCTCATCTTAAAAAGAGAGTATTCTTCCAAAAACTTCTATATAAGAAGTACATTTGCACAAGTTTTAGGGTCGAGTTAATTCAAGTGTGAATCTCACAGGATCAAAACACAAACTAAACACAGAACTACAATAAATTAAATTCTAAATCGATTGATTTATCTCAAATCTGATCCTCATGGCAAACATGTGAATAGATCCCTTCTCTGATGTCAATCTAGCCTTTAGATTGTCTTTAATCGACTTTAGGAATATGTTTTCACGTTCTAAGGCAAGTCAGGGTTTTCTTCACATGAGACCAATTCGATCAACTGGTTCTAAGCAGTCGATTGACCAATCTTCAAAGGGGTGGTCGATCGATCGATTTTGACCTAAGACATGATTAGTCCCCATTCTGTTGACCCATGGGGTTCACTAGAGAATCCGTGCATTCTGGTCTGGCATTGAGTGTTACAATTTGCCACTTCTATTGTCAAGTAACAACATTGTTACATCAACATTTAAAATCTACACTTGGCCCCTTAAATTTATGTTGAGTAACAATATTGATATATTAACTCAAATAATTATGCTTTACCTCATGCAATATTTCCTTACAAATTTTGTTGGTTTACACAAATGATATCACTACTGTTGCGTCTCGCAGACAAAGATATTGTCCACTTGACTAGAATCAACATTTAAATTTTTTAATGCTTGTGATGACGTGCACTGGTTTATGTCAAACTAGGTAAGGCATTTGTTTGTGTGCTGCAATAGCTGTAATATTTTTTGTACAAATCAACAAAAATTTGGGAGGGAGATACCACTTATGTACACAAAAATGAAGTGAAGTGTAGTATTTTTAGGTTGATGTATAATTTGTTACTTAACACAGATTTAAATGTATAAAGTGTAGTTTATTTAAATTACAATATAATAATAAAATATATTTTTCCATAATTTCAAAGTCCATAGGTGCAACAAATTCCTGGAAATTTAAAAAAAAATGGTATAAATAACTTTCAACCTAAGGGTAAATCACAACCTTTATAAAACAAAATTTCATGTGTAATGTGGGTGGGTTGCACCACCTGTGAAGTATAAGGTGAATCTCATGCTTTTGAAACTCAAGAAGTAAATTGCATATAACTCAAAAGAGTTTGTTGTTACAAAATTGAAATACATATCATCAACTAATATTCTATAATTATTGGCACATTATTCCCATTAAATACAAACTAGATGGCAGCTAAAAATATGTATCTAATTTAAAGTTTCTAAAAGTAACAAACAAAATTATTAGAATGAGACATGAATCTCTTTAAAATCTTCAACTAAAAGTAGCATAAAAAAAATGTCACGTGATAGATTATAAATTAAATTTTTTCTTAATCTAATTAATTAATATATTAAAGAGATCAATTATTATGATCAATTTCACATTAATTTAAATTAAAATTGACTTAGATTTTAAAATTTTGAATTGGAAAATTAATGCATGAATCAATTAAAACAAAGATAGTCAATTTTAAAAAATCATTATTAAAACTCTAAAAGTAAAAATTATGCACGCTAAATCACTATTTAAAATTCTAAATAATCAATGGAAGGATTTGAAAGATCACATATATGGAATTCACTATTATAATTAAATCACAATTAATGCAAGATGAACCAAATAATGTGTAAATTGAAATATATATATATATATTAATTTATTATAATCAATACAATTAATTACAATGCTTAATCAAAATTCAAAATTTTAAAACCGGAAGGTTTAGACTTCCTAATTTTGTATATAATATTCAATCAATTATCATAATTAATTCTAGAAATACTTTTTGGTTTTACATTTTCTTTAGAGTTTAGTTATAATTAAATACCTTATTTAAATAAATTATCTTCCTCCCTAATCACATACTCACAACAATTAAATTCATTACATAATCAATCGATTATCTAATCAATACAATTAAGTACAATATTAAATCAAAATTGAAAACATAATAAATCATATATTAATTGAAAAATAATATCTATAGCTATCAATATGAATTGTAGTATGAAATATCTCAATTATTACAATTAATATTAAAAATAAAAATAGAATAAAATCAAATTAAAGTCCAATTATTTATTAATTTGGCCCAAGAACTTTCTTTATACCTTAAATTTTGCAAATTGGAAATTTGAATCAAACAACCAAACATAAATAATTATTAAACATAACATAACCCATGAGCTTACTTTGTATATAGTATTACTAACATAAATTACAAACTCTCAAATTTTGTTCATAATTATTGCCCATCTTTTACTTCTCATATTATTATTTTTTATTTTGAATGTAATCTTTTCCAATTTAATTTGTATAAGCTTCTAAAATTACTTGAATCATTTATTTTTTTACAGTAATATGTGATTAATACTTGACTAAAAATTATCAATTTAAATGAATTTAGAGACGAAATTCAGAGTCCAATTTCTACATTTTATTTATTCCCATTAATTATTTACTCTTGTTTTTCATATATTTACATTCCTTACGCTTATATTTTTTGATGCAATCTCTACATTTACTTATCTTTCTTC
The DNA here is from genome assembly GCA_026873985.1 of Saraca asoca. Taxonomy (NCBI): domain Eukaryota; kingdom Viridiplantae; phylum Streptophyta; class Magnoliopsida; order Fabales; family Fabaceae; genus Saraca; species Saraca asoca. Next base: position 26,489 of record JANHAO010001487.1, read on the forward strand.
TAGCATTCTCTCAATTTTTTTTTTATCCCCAAGACATAAAGATAACTCAAATTGAAGTTTGGACTCTATGAATTTGATGTCTATTTTCAAGTGGATCAAAATCATCTCAAAAAGAATCAATAATCTAAAATCATATATATGTTCTCCTCTTCCATCTTCTTTTCTATTTGATTCCAACAAGACATGAAAGAACATAATAAAATTTTATTAATAGAATATATATATAACTATATTTGTGATTACTGAAGAATTTAATCATACCGATTATAGGCCACCAATCTAAAGTAGAGATGAATCTAATATATTGTATACAAACTGAGTTTTCCTATTTCATATATATAATCAAATTTGTGATTGTTGAACAATATAATGAATTCTTCAATCCCAATATCTTTAAATGCTTTCTTAATTATAGGGGAGGTGGGTTGATGGTTGCTACATTGGATGATCTGCACTACTTCGAAAAGTTGGTTGTTGAGCTTCAATCTACCCAACGCCACTTAGCGGACATCAAGAGGGTTAAGGAGCAGTTTGGGCTTTTCTTGTTATTTGGGTCTAAGTCTGTTTTATCTAATAGTTTGTATCAAATGAAGTTCTAAGATTGTTGTACTTTGTATAGAAAATATGTTATAATTTTCATCTCATAATCATTATTCATCTCCTTATTTTTCATCTCCTATATGTCATTTATATAATTTTAATGTATCAATTACTTATAGTCAAAAATAATTTTTAAGAAAACAATTGGTTGTTATTGGTGCAACTATAAGTCAAATCAAATATGTTTAAAAGATGCTAAACATCATGAACTTGGTTCCAAAGATTTGCACCAAATGACATGGTTTGTGAAAAATACCATCATCATGTAACATTATTAAGATGGAGATTATCGAATTTAAAACAAAATTAAAGAGAAATTCTTTGATGAAAAGAAATCATTTATGATACTTCTAATATCTTTTAAATTGAAAAGTGTAACTTTAATATGTGTTTTCTATAACATATATATATAGTCATAATAGGTACATACACATTTTTTACACATTGCAAATACCAAATGACATGGTTTGTGAAAAATGCCACCATCATGTAACATTATTAAGATAGAGATTGTCAAATTTAAAACAAAATTAAAGAGAAATTCTTTAATGAAAAGAAATCATTTATGATACTTTTAATATCTTTTAAATTGAAAAGTATAATTTTAATATGTGTTTTCTATAACATATATATGTAGTCATAATAGGTACTATTGACGTGTGAATTTAGCCATCTTAAGTTCAGAACCCTAAACTGTAAACTGAGAGTGTAAATAAAGAGAGAGAGAGAGAGAGAGAGAGAGAGAGAGAGAGAGAGAGAGTGAGTGAGTGAGTGAGTGAGAGAGGAAGAACAGAGAGACACCAGAGGCTTTTAACGTGGTTCAGCCCAGTGCAATGCCTACGTTCACGATTATTGTATTTTCTCTATCTATTTTGGCAGACTATTTGTATCTGTTGGTTGTATGGTTAACCTCTATTCTTTTTGCAGAGTAATCGTCTAAGTGGTTTCTGTCCTTTTCTACAATAATTTCAACCCATATTTATAGTTATTAAAGTATACAATTTTAATGTTGTTTAAAAAAGAAAAAGAATCTAGAATCGACTTTTGCTTCATGAATTTCCACATGCAAGTTGATTTCTACAAGTTGACATCTGTAAGTTGATTCCTGCAACTTGGTCCCTCCTCGGGTTTACCCACAGTGAACGTGCTTCGACCTGTGGGCTAGACCTTGTCCTCAACGAATCGCTACATTGACCTTTGTTGACCAATGATTTCAAGCTTGCATTTGATGACTTGATGCCTTACTTTAACGACCTCAATCCTAGTTAAGCTAGGCCTTTATTAGCTGGGCATGTCCGTTGGGCTTTTACCAGTCCATTTATATAATTTCAAAAATACCTATAACATTAGCCCCCCAACTCTCAGTGTGATCTATGGACAGGGAGTTATAGTTCACTGGTAAAAGCTAGCGATTGCGATCTGCCATGTCATTGTTTAGACTTTTGTTCTATTATTTTATCTGTTCGTACCATTATTATCACATTTAATGTGCGTATTTTCCTATAGCAGTCAGTGTGGTGATGACTGAGCCTTGTTATTTGCTAAACCGTTGGATAGAGGGCAGTTGATCAGTTTCTAGATCTGACGACGAGGCCATTCAATTTATATAAGATAAGAAAATCCTTTTTCCTTTTTACTTTTGAAAACTAATGCTCTGCCTCTTACTTATCTCACAAGTTTTCAAACAGTCACTATCGTTCTTCACTTTCTACTTCATCAAGTTTGCCGTTGAGTATTTTGGATTTGGATTTGGATTACCAGAGACCAGTCTTGGTCACCATTTTCTTCTTAGAACTCATCTCATTCCTTTGATACAATAAGCTTTCTCATACTTTAAGCTTCTAATTTTTCTTGAATGCTTTGCTCTGTGGGTTTTTGGTATTTGCTTGGTTCAATAGTGTGTACTTGTTAGTTGCTAGAAATTTTGTCTGTTAGTTTTAGGGCTGTAGACTATAGGATTTAGCCTTTTGTTTCCAGGGTTTAGTGACTTGATGGGCTTATTAGCTGAGCCTCCTATGTTTTTCAATGGTTTAGGTCTTAGGTGTGGTGATCTGAGGCATGTATGGCCTACTGCATAGGAAACTTTCTGTTAGTCTTAGCTTTGGTCTACTTGTAGTGATCTAACCATTCCTTCTTCTTGTGTAGATGCCTATAGCTCATAAATGCCAAGGTCACCAAGTAAGAAGTGCTAATGAGTTTGATTCTTCAACTCGGAGTGAGAAGCTAGTGCGCGCCATAGATAAAGCGGCTTCTGAGAGTGATAAGATCACTGTAAAAATTGTTGCTCGTTCTGACCCCATTGAAGTTTAGCAAGTCACTAGGAGTGAGAGGTCTCCAAGTCACATGGTGTTTAATCACCATCCTTTGACTATCAAGCTTGATGAGCTTAGGAGCATAGCAGAAACATACTGCTTCCCTAAAGGCTGTCGCATTATGGCACCTTCCCTTGACAACCATGTGACTTATCCTCCTTTAGGATTTGTTGCCATCAGCACCCATCACCTTGATGCTGGGCTTAGATTCCCAATCCATCCTTATATCATTAATCTATTGAATAAACTGAAGCTTTGCCCATTCTAACTTACCCCAAATTCTTACTCCCAACTCACCTCCCTTGCACTTGTTTACCTAAGAAATAATCTTCCACCACTATCTGTAAGGGTTCTTTGCTATCTCTATAACATTAAAGGCACAGGTTAGCAAGATGGGATTTGCTATCTCTTAACTCTGCAGATCGAGTACAAGAAAATTTTTTCACAATGTGATGCTAAAGGCAAATCTAATGTGAGGAACTATGAAACCCACTGGTTTTATGTTTCTTGCCCATCTCTACGTCATCTTCACAAACATGGCATTATTTTTATCCCTAGTAAGCGAGTTAAAGATGTATGAGCTTGCATAGATTCATATACTTCATTTCATTCTTGATTTGACATTCTATTTTATTTTGCAGAAGAAGCTGGTAAGGAGAAACCAACATTAGGGGCTGAGGAAGTTGAAGTGCTTAGTCAATTTGCTACGGTGGACAACCTAAATAATGACCTCAAATTTGACAAGGATCTCCTATGTTCCTACAAGCTTATTTTAGCTTTAAACATCAAGCTCACTAGAGAGATCAGAGCTTGCCAAATTAGGGAAATTGGCCTAACAAACTTTCAAGAGTACAAAGATATGGTGAGGCTAAATCTTTGCATGCCATCGGCCCCTACTTAGTCTGTAAACCCTGCTGCCGTGATCTTATCTGCTCCTGTTGCTACTGCAGCCCCTACTGCTACAAGTAAACCTTCTCTAGCCATAGCAGTAGCGACCTCATAGGTGCTGGCTCCCACCTTGCAACCTGAGGTAGTCGAGGCAGTCAAGGTCTCGTTCCCATCTGAGCCCTCTACCAAGAAGCAAAGAGTGGACAAGGGGAAGGAAGTTGTTGCCACTACAGAACAAGTGGCATCTGAGGTTGAGGTCAAAGAGCGACACGACAGCCTTAGCCCAAAGACAGAGGAGTACCTTGACTTCCTTCAAGAAACTGTGGTCCTGATCCTGGGGACCTGCATTAAGGCATTGGAGTTAAAGATGTCTAGTGAGGGCTTGATAGGCTATATAGCTCATCACGGTTTACTGGTAAGTTAAATCCTTTAACCTCGATGCTTTTGCCTCTTTATTAGCTAATTCATCTATTTGTTTTCCCAGAGTGCACTAGAGGTAATAAAGCTAAGGAGTGAGCTCTTGGCTTGGGGGAGAATAAAGAAACTTAAGGGTGACCTGGCCACTACAACCATGGAGGCATTGGAGCTGAGGAACAAAATGCAAGTACTTGAGATTCAACTAAAAGATGCCAAGGTCGCCAAGAAGGAAGTCGAGGAAGCTTTGTCTCGTGAGGTGGTAAATCACAAAGCCATCACGTTTAATCTTACCTTAGATCTCAATAAGACAGTTGATGAGCTATCAAGAGCAAAAGCTGAGCTAAACGTGATGGTGCATGGAGCTAAGCCACTAAAAGGGAGAATGAGGTGGCCATAAACAAGCTTGCTTTAGCAAAAGAGGAGACCGCTTGAGCTAAGGAGAAGATTGATGTGCTGGTCGTAAAAACGGAAGAAGATACTACAATGGGCTTCTTATAAACCTTGTGGCTAGAGCACCCAGAGATGGATTTTTCCTTTTTTGGCAAAGATGTTTATCAAGCCATTAAAGGCTTTGAGGATGCTGTGAAGACAACTTCTTCCAATAAGGGTACGCAGTCTGCAACTAGAGCTTCTTCTGCTCAGAGTGTATTTCAAAGAGAGAACAACTCGTAAGTCATGAAGGCCATTGATGATCAAATGATAGACGACCTGCTTGCCCTATATGTCGACCCTCCAACCTAAAGAGCTCAACTAATAAGGGCCAGCCTTCTTCGCAGGCCATAATCTTGTAATTTTGAGTTAAACTTTTGAACTTTCTCATGTAAATCTACCTCATTAAAAAAGGCTTTAAGTGAACTTTTTTTTTCAATATTCCTGCTTGATTCTTCTTAATTTCCATAGTTGAATGCTCAGTAGGTTGCATATGATACCTTAGCTGTCAAACCATGATTTAACAAACATTAGTCAAGTTAAATACTCAGTAAGTCACAAATGATAACTCATAGGTTAATATAAATGGATCTAAGCTAGCAAATTGTGACTTAATAGATATATGTCAGGTCAAATGCCCAGTAGGTCACACAGATGCAACCCAAGTAGCATGAGTTAAGTGCTTAAGTAGGTTGCATGGATACACCTCAGCTAGTATAAATCGAGTGCCTACGTAGGTCACACAAATGAGCCTCAGCTAGCACGAGTTGAGTGCCCAGGTGAGTCGCACAGATGTGCCTTAACTAGCATGACATGACAATGTATATTTGTCAAGTAAGACAATGTATATTTGTTAGGTCAACCATGACAATGTATATTTGTTAAGCAGGATAATGTATATTTACAAGTTGAATGCTCGGTAGGTCATGCCTCAGCTTGCAATGAATTGTTCAGGTAGGTCATGCCTCAACTAGCAATGAATTGTCTAGGTAGGTCATGCCTCAACTAGCAAATCATGACTTAATTTAGGTTATAACCAAGATGTGTGCCCAGTAAGCCACAAACAATAACTCTTAGGCCAACTTGAATGGGTTCCAGCTAGCAAACCATGGCTCTTTTATCCTCAAAAATAGCTCACTTCCTGTATAACACTTTATTAAAAATTTATTTAGAAATTAATAAGCATAGACATAAAGACATAAAAATTTAAGAAGAAACCTGGGTGCTTTTATTAATTTCTGAATAATATTACAGGATTAGAAGGGTAAACTAAAATTTATTGATAATATAGGCATATATGATTGACATTCTAAGCTCGTAGGAATTTAGCTCCATCTATATTTGCCAAGTGATAAGCTTTGTTTCCCAAGTCTTTCTTAATTATGTATGGGCCCTCCCAGTTTGGACCTAGTGTCCCGTCATTGGCCTTGCGAGCTCTAGGGAGAATAAGGCACAGTATGAGGTCACCAATTTTGTAGTTCCAAACTCAGACCTTTCTATTGTAGTACCTTACAACTCATTATTGATAGGTGATAACACAAGATTTGACATATGTATTTGCCCTCATGCTTAGCATTTTAAGAACTAAAATGTCATGTTTCCAGTTGAGTTAAGATGTATTTGTGAATTGGTGTCAATTGGTTCATTAGAACAAATTTTTGCATTTTTG
>JANHAO010001488.1:0-32627 GCA_026873985.1 Saraca asoca
CTTAGACATGATAGAAATAAAAATCAAATTCATTGATATAAAGGACTGCATAATGTTTAGAACAAATAAAGAAGAAGAAAAGATGGAGTCAAAAGAAGAAAACTAAGATGAAAATAAACTGGGATTCATGCAAAAACTTCAAACAAAGAGGAAATCCTAAATTCTACTTAAAAAAACTCTTAAGAAAACCAAGAACCCCGTAATCTATCTTAATCCTAATTAATGACTCCATCAGGCTGTATAAGATCAGCTTATATAACAGTTTACAGGGCTTGGAACATAGCTATCTTTCGAGACATAGGCTTGCCATGTTTCGGGCTAGAGGTTTGCTGGTAGTTGCACTAAACATGACCATATCCTAGGACATGGCTAGGCCATATTTGATGCTGGCTTTTTCAATTTCTTCAGCTTTGATCATAGTTCACTTGAGATCTTCATATGACTTCTTTCTTAGCTTCTCCTCAATTCAAGTATGCTTTAAACTTTTGCTTTTATCCTCCTTTCAAAACTTTTTTGCTAACTTGCAAAGACCAATACAAACTACAACAGTACTAAAGAATAAATAGACTAAATTAAAACAAAAAGTGCAGTAAAATTATAAATTAATAACAAATCAAGAGGTAATAATCAATATAATAATAGACATTTTACTTGTTTATTAGTTACCATGGAACTAGCTAGCTCCTTATAGTATATTTTTCATTTGAAGTGGAAATCCAATCATATTAGTTTATGGAAAAAAAAATTGTAGAAAAAATTCTACGCTTTGAATAAAAACTTTGATCTTATGGAATTAAGTTACAACATGCATATAATATCTATTATTACCATAACAATCAAATCCTTAATTATGAATTAACAAAGAGTAACATAGGCTCTGATACCAATGTTGGCAAAATGGATCTAAGCATATCATATATGCTGATCATTAACATCTAAGGTAGTAGAAATTTAAAATTTTTCCCAAATCTTGATCATATTATTTGTATATTAATTCGAAAGCAAGATGAATTTAAAATAGTAGTTCAATTTGTAGTTTTATGAGAGTTGTTCTCAGAATCCTTATTCTCCAAAATTAAGTTTGATCTCCAAGCAATTGCATGAACAAGGCCAATGATCAACTTTTTTGGATTGTGTCTAGACAACTTCTTCATATTTGATCTCCAACATTAATGGTGATCCACATAAACCAAGTTAATTCAAAGCTTTTACAAAGTTCATATAACTTGTAGAATGAAAAATCAACCATGCAGCATAAGAGACGCTAGCTCTCCAAAAGATCAATATTCACTAGAGAAAAGTTAAGTATTTGAATGAAAAAGGAGATAAGTAAGATTAGAGAGAATTGGCACACAACATATATGATAAGACTAAAAACTCTTATATGTATTCAATTTCGCTTTTCTCATTTTCAAATAAAGAAGTTCAGAGCACAATTAAGAATAGAAAGACTTAATGAGTGATGCACAAGCTAGGGCATGCCCCTTGCTTGTGTTGTCCACTCAAGGTGGATGGGTTACACAACTAGGGTAGCTTTTTAGGCCCAAAGAGTTTATACTCCTTAGTTTAATACTCTGTCCTTTGTGTCTATCAAGTCCAAATACTTTCTTATAAGTCTACACTAATAAACTCTCTTCTTGTAATCATCCTCTAATTAATTTAATTAACTTAGAACAATTTTAAGTGAAAAACCATTCCTTTATTGTAGATCTACTTTAGTGTTGATATAAATATTTTCTAACATTTAAATATCAACTATGGAAATTCACTACTATTTAGTAATTATAATATCCATTAGAATTATTAAATCTTTGATTAATTAACACTTCTAATCGCATTAGAATATTTAATTAATCATTTCAAATTTCTAATATGTTTGTCAGATTTAACTTTTAAATTCATAACATTTTGCATTCTAATTTTTACTTAACTTCGGATTAAAAGGATTATATTATGTGTGACTCATTAGGCTTCTTTGCATATTGGCAATGAATTTGTTTACAAGCTTCTACAAGCTCAATTGAATTAAAACTTCTTTTAATTCAAACACAATTTCTCTAAATTATTCAAACAAATTCATAGATTATGTCTAGCTTCTCGTAAAGCATTATGACCACCCAAATGCCGCCAATAGATTTATTTGGAAATCAAACCTTTCATGATAAGGTATTAGTATGTAATTATATTCTTTCATCTCTTAATATTCAAATTGGACACAGGGTAAGGTTAAAGTGTGAACCCTGTAAATGTCTAATCTAGGGTGTATGTTTTGACTATATGCTATCTTATAATTGTTCATATATAAAACTACTTTTATGTATCATTAATTGATTATACATGAATCTCTTTTTATTATCAATCAACATATAAGCTTATAATTTTGATTATGACACAATTGTTAAAACATCTTTAGAATATCTTTCCTTTGTAACTAAGAAGGATGAATTCTCTTTTGATCAATCACTACCTTCATATACTCCATGGTGTACCCAAAAGTATTCATATCTAGTCTTTCAAGAATGCAAGCTTAGAATAAAATCAAAGTACTTGACTCTATACATAAGATACTATGTTGATCTTAAATCTAAGGATCACTTACACCCTCTTTCATATGACAAGTTCACTGACAAATGGTAATAATCCATATGGTTTCTCAAAGCGGGTTAATCTAGTCATTTGTTCTTTAACATATACCCATATATTTGTTTAGATATCTCCATATCACAACATGTATAAGAATATTGCATTGTTCCAAAGAATGTGACTAACATATGTGGATTTACTCATGAATAATTGATATTTTATTTTCTCAATTATTCCACAATTGGAGATATTTAGAAATTATAATTATATGTAGAAATAAGCTTATAATCACAATCTCTATTGTAATTTAATTGTACACAATTATAACGTTAAGGACTTTTTCTAAGATAGTATATATATCAAGCGTATACATATTTAAGACTGAATTGATAAAGGGGTCAAATCATAATGTTTCATTAAATATACTAACATATGTAGTATCAATGTTATTATAATATTTATTTCTAGGGCATCCTATGCTAACATCTGGCTTTTTCCATTTCCAAATCATATTCCATCTATTTTATCCACCATCAGCATTATTTTTAATGAGAAACTCATAAGCTGACTTAACTATAAACTTGGCATAACTCGAAAGAGGCCAAGCGATTGACTCATTACCATCTTAAACTGCATTTGAAATAATTTCCAAAGTTTTAGGCCAGACTTGAGTAATACTTTCTATAGATTTGAAGACCCTTATTTTTTTCCCTAATTCTTAGAGTAAGATCCTAACCACATCCATATTTTTTTTGCATTACTCAATCCCATAAAGAATGAAGTTCCTCCATCAAATTATACCTTCATTAAAAATGCTTCATTGTTAATTTTTATCTTCCTTATCCTCAATTCTCCTTTCTTTTTAGTATAGCATACTTGGTTTCATGAAACTAAATGGGATTTTCTATGATCAAAGTTCAATCCCCATATGAAATTCCAGATCAACATATCTAATTCATTGCAAGTAGCTAAAGGAGTCAAAGTTATTTGCATAGACTATAGAGGAATGCTGGCAAGTATTGATTTAGATAAAGTTATACGTCTAGCTAAAGCTAGAGTTTTAACACTTGAAGATGATATAAGCTTTTGAACCTTGTTAGTAATTTCCTTATAAGTATATTTGGTCACTCTTTGATGGTGGAGAGGAACCCCCAAATCTAAATCCCTAATCATTTGGAAGCCCAAATTATATCTTGGTCGATGAACTCTATTGTGATTAACATTTCTTGAGAAGAAAATTTTTATTTTCTGTTTATTCACTTTTTAGCTAGAAGAATTACAAAATATTTTTAGGCAAGTATTAATAACCTCTGCTTAATCCATAAAAGCTTCTGTAAATAAAACCAGATCATCAATATAGAATAGATAGGAGAGTAACAAACCTTCTTTATTAAGTCTCACTAGTTGCCACTTGCCCAATTGCCAATATAATTAATACAACGTGCCAATTGCTCAATACACATAACAAAGAGCTATGAAGATAAAAGGTCTCCCTGACAAATCCCTTTCATAGGTGAAAAATAGTTTAAAGGTTCCTTATCCCAAATAACACACATAAAACAAGTAGATACATAAGCAATAATAAGAGAGATTATGTTATTGGGCATATCTATTTCATTCAATTTGTCTTCTTGAAAATGCCAATTAACTTTGTCATATGCTTTCTCCAAGTCTACCTTAATAGCTAATCACCCTTTCTTCCCTTCTTATTTCCCATAAAGTGAATGATCTCTTGAACCACAATAATATTATCTGAACTATATCTGTGTAGAATAAAACTGCACTAGTTGGAAGAAATTAGATGTCTCAAATAAGGTTATAACCTATTAGCAATGACATTTATAATTATTTTATAAATTATATTGCATAAACTAATAGGTCAAAATTGCTTAAAAGAATCTGAGTTATCCATTTTTGAAATAAAGACAAGCATCGTTCCATTAATTTTTTTTAATCAATTGAGGATTTTCAAAAACCTCAAAATAATCTCACAAACTGATCTTTGAATTGTATCCCACTGGCTTTGAAAGAAGACAACATGAAAGCCATTTGGACCATGGACTTTTAGTGGCGCCATACTGAAAATAGCATTCACAATTTCCTAAGTGAAAAATTGGATATGAAACTTTCTGGGTAGTGAGGTTGTCGATGAAGTGAGAAGAAGTTGGAAAATGACTTATAAACACAAACGAGTTAGTCACATATGATGGAAGTGGTCCATTGAGCATACTTTGATAATCAAGTCAGTATTTTAGTTGTGTATCAAAGATAATCTAAAAGAGGGATAGTTGCTAGTATATATAGGTGTCAGACATGTCAATTAGTGTATTCTTGGATGAATAGAGTGTTATCACATGTCTCCAGTATATTGATAATGTAGCGAGATTCCCACTAGATAGTTATGGTGATCACATTGTTCACAATGTGTGAGTCATACCTTTTGCCATGTGTCAATTAGGTAGTTGGTTCACTGGGCTTTTCTTTAGCCAAGTGCTATGTATGGGTCAATCAACTTAATGTATCTGATTAAATGGTTGTGGCCCAACCAACTATAACTATTTCATTAATAGGACATGGTTGATTAACTTAGGATGATCCAAGTTGATCAACCGGAGACTATAAGCTATTTTAGGCTATCTTACTTGTCCCTTTCATCTTGGTAAGAGATACAATTGGTTTAGTTGAAGACCCTTCATTTTCCTAAGCCGATAATCCCCAACCCCTATCAGTAATAAATGTTTCTGCCATTTCGAGAAGCTTCAAGACCTGCAAAAGTCATATCGATGGCATGAATTGCCATGCCAACCACTCATCGTGGTCAACCCCAGCTATTAGATCTCCTTTTCTCCTTTGGGTTTTTTAGAGAGCTCATTTTTGCACTTTATTCTTAAGACTAAACTAGCTACTATCTCCAACCTTTTCCTCTGGCACTTCTCTTTCACTTCCAACTGCTCCACCATAGTCTTGCAGGTAACCTCCTTTGTCTCTTTTACTTTTATGGCTTTTATAGCTTTTAATTTTCTGCTTTTTACCTTTTTTCTAAAAATACACTAGTCACAGTGCTACTACACCTTATGTCTTCATCTTCTCCTAGGTTGTACTGTCCAAACACTTTCTTTTCCTCTTTATTTTTCTTTTTCTTTTCTTTTGTTTTGGGACCTCCTAATTCTTTTTTAATTGCTTTTACTTGATCGTCCTTCACTTTGCTTTTTTCATTTTAACCATGCTTTGTTTTCTTTAAAGGTGGTCTGTATCCTTGTGTTTTCCTACTTTATATTTGGTGGCTTAGGTTACCCTATCAACTTGTCATCAGATTCTAACTCTTCTTCAAACATCGAAGAATATTCATTTGAGAGTATTGCATATCACTACACCCTTCCCCTTTGTTCAATCATGGTTGATCGATCTTGCAATGAGTAGGGGAAGAAAGGAGTTCATCTTATCGATGCTGCACCAAACAGTTTATGAGACGTCTGTCCGAACATAAAGTCAATAGCCACTTCTATAAGATAGCAAGATCTAAATATAATTCAGGAGCTATAGAAAGTCTATATTCATAATAAATCCACTGAGGGAATTATTTTTAAACCCACTCAAAAGGATGACTAAACTTGTAGTTATGACACCTCGTCCTTCTTGATATTCTAAAAGGATATGGTTTTTCATCTCCATGTTTCCCTTCCTTTTTCCCTATTTGAAACGAGCATCTTCCAGATAATGAATATTTGCCTTTCCTGGTTAACTTGAAATGCTTGGGCTTTCTTTCTCTACTTTGAAGTGTAAAGCCTCTAAATTTGCCTTACCCTGATCATGGGGTCTTTCTTCTTTTTCTTCACCTACTTACAATAGAAAGCTAGAGGTTAGGTGCATTTCCTTCAACACCTCAATTAGATCTTCATAAAGAGCATGCTTACCAGTGTTTATTCTTAGAAACATTCATTCTTCAAAGTTTAAAGGATCGAGGGATTTCATCCATTTTTCTCCAAGATTAGGGCCCACTACCTAGCCAAGTGGACCAAACTTACTAAATAGCCCTGGGGTCACTTTTTTGAAGATAATTTAATATTTGATTAAATACTAGCTACCGTTTGCGTTAAGAGCAAGGTTGGAAGTAGCGCTAGCTAGTGTGAAGTGCATTAAGCCTACGCTAGGCAATTGGACGAGACTATTACTTAGACTATTCTATTCCAACTTGGTGCATTCCTAACTTGATTTGCTATTCTCCTTAGGTAGAGAAGACTAGATATCTACAGTCAGTTGAAAGGATAGCATAAGCTAAACAGCAAAAGTAGAGTAGGCAGCAAAGGCTCGAGAAGACCTTATTCACTATACTTTCAGTAAAACAATGACTATTATTGCCCGAGTTATAAGGAAAAGACTCTATTAATGGATGACAAAGCTAACTTAAACAGCTTGAAAGATAGGTTTTGATCTGTGCCGTGTGCCTAGTCTTTTATTTCGTGTGATGAATGAAACTAAATTTCCCATTGAAAATGAGTGTGACAAGTGCTCCGATCCAGTTGGTATCGTCTAATAATCATGGCGATGAAGCAAACTAGGTAACATGGACTAAATGTCCTGTCCAAGATAAGGAACTTACTCCAAATAGTCCTGACAAATGATGATTGAGATGAGATTTAGCATTTTTAAACCATGAAATGCTCCGTTTCCATTTTGATTATAGGTGTAACCAGCCCACTATGGATGACGAATAGGACTTTATCATTTGACTGTTCACATTAAAGCCATTTGACACTCAATCCACCCTTCGTACATGTTTCACTTTATGATTTGACTTTGTTTGCTTACATTGCTTTTACTAACCTTTCTTTGCTCTTGTTCTGAGCAAATTGTTAGCTGAATTAGAATGCAATTAAGATTCATTGCACAAAGATGGACCCTAAAGTGTATAGCTAAAATATGTGCTTGAGCTTTGGCTAAAGAAAATCCAATTGTGCCCGACTATTCAACTCAAATCGACACTATTAGCAGATGAGGTCACTAGTGACCCTCCTTTTGCTTATTGGCCTACACTTACTCTTATCTGTTCCAAGACACTTTCCATAAGGAAGTGTAAGGTTGCCGTCAAAGAGTTGTCCAAAGGCAAAAAAGGCTCAGTGACACCTTTTTTCGATAATTTTGACTCAATAATCTCTTTCCCCTTTTGCTCTTTTATGTTCAACAATACACCTTGAATTTTAGTTATAGCATTTATGTGAGACTCAGACAGTTCATCAAATAATACCACTTTAGTATAATGAGCTTTATCTTCGCCAAAAGGATTACAAGCAGCATAGAATTCGATATTTTTCCTATTGAAGCTCACTTTGGCGCATAGATATAAGGTCAAGGGTACACATTTATAAGCATGAAATCATAGTCTTCTAAATTGGATAAGATAATTGAGATTGGTTTCTATCATGCAAAACCTATTGAAGGTTTTGATTAGCTCAACACCAAGGTTGATATGCATATTCCTATCATTTTAATTGGAGATCCTTAAAAGGTATTCAAAATTTTAGGAGCTTAGACTATTTGTTTCTTAGGATAGTTGATTACTCTTAATAAAGACATGTGCACGATGTTAATTACTGATTCGTTGTCTACTAGGGCTCTTTTCACCTTCCTTCCTTTAACAGGGACTTCTAGGTAGAGTAGCCTATTGTGCCCCACATAAGATAACTATTCATCATATTCTCTAAATACAATTATTATATTGTGAGCTGACTCACCTTATTAAGTTGTCCTTCTTCTACATAGCAACTTCCTCCCCTATCTATAAGATCTTTACAATAACCAGCAAGGCATAATATTTTCCTTCTTCATCAAAACCTATCAAATCAAAGAAATTTTGAAAATTAAATGATTTAGCTAGTGCTCATGTCATTGAGACATTGAAGGCTTTGAATATTTGCATCTCAGTGATTTCATTATTAGGTTCTTCTATAATGGAGCATGTTTCACAAGATACAGTGTTAACTATATATTCTGAGAAAGACTGAACATCTATATCCTTATCATTAAGTTTCAGCTTCTCACTCTTAAGGATATATATGTTTAGCCTCTTCCATAACATACAATTAACATCGTATCTTATGCGGCCTACCTTGTTATAGAAGAACCAAATAATGAGATCATCAAGATGCAAATATTCAAAGCCTTGAATGCCTCAATGGCTTAGGTAATAGCTAAGTCTTTTAATTTTCAAATTTTCTTTAATTTGGTAGGGTTTGAAGAAAAAGGAAAATATCAAGCTTTGTTGCCCATTGTAAAGATCTCACAATTGAGGGGAGGAAGTTGCTTTCCAATAGAAAGATAACTCAATAAGGTGACCTAAGCCCACAATGCAATAATTATATTTAGAGAGTCTAATAGACAAGCATCTTATGCATGGTACAATAAGCTATTCTACCTAGAAGTCACTGTTGAGGCAAAGAAGGTGCCTTAGTAGATAACGAATCAATAGTTAACAATGTGCCTATATGCTTACTAAAAGCAATCAAATATCCTAAGAAGTAAATAGTCTAGGCTCTTAGAATTTTGAATACCATTGAATGATCTCCAATTGAAACAATAGGGCATGTGCATATCAACTTTGGTGTTGGGCCAATTAAAACTTTCAATAGGTTTTACATGATAGAAGCCAATATAAGTTATCACATCCCACTTCGGAAGACCATGGCTTCTTACTTATAATTGTATGCATTCAACCTTACATCAATACGCCAATGCAAGCTTTAATGGGAAAAATATCAAACTCTATGCAGCTAGATGTACTTTTAGTGAAGGTGAAGGTATTGTTTGATGAACTGTCTAAGCCTTACACAAGTGCTATAACTAAACCCTAAGGTGTATGATTGAACACATAAATGCCAAAAAGGAAAGAGCTTTTCAGGTCAAAATCACTACTAGAGGATGCCACAGAGCCTTTTGGACGAAAATTCAAAGAATCAAAAGTTGTGTCTTAGAAGCTAGAAACTTCATCGAAGAAAAATGGATTAAAACTGTCTATCAAAAGCTTAAGACATTTCCAGAAGAGGATAACACCCTTATCGAAGTGCCGCATAAAAAGATAGTTAATTTTGAAGAAGACAATGAAGCACTTCTTATTGTCCTCCATTTTAATGGCATTGATGAAAAAACAGTATATCCCTTCTCATAGGATGAGGGCCCTGATGGAGAAAAGCAGCCTACTTCTCATTCTCTAATTTCCCCAGGCCCTATAAACACAAAATCCATTGAAAAAGAATCACCAGTTAATTGACCTTTATGCTCTCTAAACCTTACGACAATAACATCTCTGGCAAAAGAATCACCTCTAAGGGAAGATGATCTTGAGGATGCACCCCTATGATGTAAGATTCCCTAAAATCGCTCGATGGAATTCTAAAGAAGGTTAATCTAGGAAGTAAAAGAGAAGATAAGCTAACTTTGATTAGTTAGGCATTCAGTTAATAAGAAAAAGAGGCACTAATTAGCATATTGAAAGAATTCAAAAATATTTTTGCTTAGGACTATCATGAAATGCCAAGGTTAAGCCCTGGCCTAGTCTCCTACTAAGTAGCAATTGAGACTTTTCACCATATAGTAAAATAGCATCCTAAATAGTTCCACCATATGTTGAAGTCCAGATCAAAGCAGAAGTTAAGAAGTTGTTAAAAGAAAAATTTATTAAGCCAATCAAACACCCTTCCTAGCTCTCAAATATAGTGCATATCCAAAAGAAGAATGGGTAGATATGGATATGTTAACTTCTAAGACTTGAATAAAGCATGCCTAAATGATGAATTCCCACTACTTCATATCGACACTTTAGTAAACTCAATTATAGGACATGAACGATTCTCCTTTGTGGATGGGTTTAGCGAGTATACATAGATATTGTTAAGTTCACTTAATGCCAAAAAGATAGCCTTTTGAACTTGGCTTAGGAACTTGGATTACATCATCATACCCTTTAGGCTGAAAAATGCTAGTGCCACTTACCAAAGAGCAATGATGACTATGTTACATGACTTTATGGAAAATGACATAGATGACATTATAATCAAATTCAAGAAAAAGGAAGACCACCTTTCCCATCTTAGAGGAGTTTTTGAAAGATGTAGCATGTACCTTTTGAAGTTAAACTTGTTGAAATGTACTTTTAGAGTATCTTTTGGAAAATTTTTATGTTGCAAGGTGCATAAGGAAGGAATTGATATGGAAGAAGAAAAAGTGAAAGCTGTAAAAAAGATGCCATGCCTTACATGCTTGAAGGAGTTACAGTTTTTCTTAGGAAATGTGTCCTAAATCAGGAGGTTTATACCAGCACTTTTAGAACTTGTTCATCCTTTCAAACCCTTATTAATAGAAAATTCTCCATTCAAATGGAAGCCAGAGCACTAGAAGTCTTTTGAAAAAGTTCTCCAAATCCTCTGCTCCATAAAAACAATGGCAATGCCACAACCAAAAGTCTTTTTCACTTTATATCTTTGCTTTATTGACAAGTCTATTAGATCCCTTTTGGAACAAGAAGTCGAGAGTATGGAAAAGCCTATCTATTATCTTAGTCACCTTTTACAAGGGTCAAAAATAAGGTATTCATTTTTATAGAAGCACTACTTAGCCCTTGTCTATGTCATTCCAAAGTTTCAGCTCTACTTCTTGGCCTATATAATTTACCTATTCATGAAGTCAAACCTAATTAAGTTCCTATTGAGAAAACTAGCCCTTACAAGGTGAATAAGCCAATGAATGCTTTTAATTGGAGAGTTTGATAAAGTCTTTACATTGCCAAAATTTGAGAAAATTCAAGCCTCAGTTAATCTGCTCACTTACTTCCTTTATGCACAATATGAACTAATTTATGATGTTGGAGAATTTCTCAAAGCAGACATTAGCACCATATGCGAAATAAAGAAATCATGGATTTTATATTTTGGTAGGTCATCTTCTACACCTAAAGGATGAGATGGTGTTGTTTTAATAAGTCCCAATAGGGAAACATATCCTATGGCATACAAGCTTAGCTTTCCCTGCATTATCAACAAAGTTGAACTAAAGCCCTTATCTTGTAATTTATGTTGGCAAAGGAAATAAGCATAAGAAGCCTACCGATAAAAAGAGACTTTATTTTAGTAATTAAACAAATAATGAAGGAGTTTGGGGTAAAAAAAACTTGCTTTGGAAACATATAGAAATATAGCACGAAACCATTTGGCCATTTTAGTAAAGTAATTTTCAGTTATACATGATAAGCTAGCAACAAGCATGTTGATGCCTTAACCACAATTGGAGCAAAAGTTGAAAAGTAACATAATGATGTCATCTCCATCACTACTAGATATCATGAGCAGCCCAACACCATCTTAAACCTTCAACCTGAGCCCTAAAAGATTACAATTGGAAAATACTGGTAATGATTAAACTCAGTAACCCAAAGAAGGCAAACCCAAATACTTTGAAAGAATTTCAAATACTAAAAGGCAAGCTTTATAAGAAAAGTCTAGAAAAGCTTCTGATGCATTGTATTTTAGTTGCTAAAGGGGTTAAAACTATTAAAAGAATTCATCAGGACATCTACAGCTAAAAAGGTCCACCTCTTAGTCACAGACTATAGAGACTAGAAGTATACTAGCTAGGCATGAAAAGGAAGTCCAACAAATTGCAAGTAGAATGTGGAAAATGCTTAAAATAAGATTAAAGGAAAGCTTACATGTAATACCTCACAGAAGGGATACTTTGAGCCAACCTAAAGAAATAAAGAAGATAAGAAAGACAGTGACAAGATACATATTAAACACTGGAGTCATATACAAAAAATAAGTGGATAATCTCCTCAGAGATGTCTAAACATTGTAGAACATGAGATAGTCTTGGAAGATGTTCATCAAAAGGCCTATAATGAACATCAATGAGCTCAAAAGCTATATCATGAGTTACTTAGAGTTGGGTATTAGTAGCTTATCATGGAAAATGTCATATTGAATTATGTAAGACAATGAGAAGCTTGTCAATTCCATGCTAACGCTATTCACACTCTAACGGTTGAATTACATGCACTCTCTACTCTGTGGCCTTCCACACTTGGGCATTTAATTTAATTTGGCCAATCAAACTTAGCTCAAAAAATCCTATATGAATTCTAGTGGCAACAGAATTTTTTATGAAATGGGTAGAAGCAGTCGCTTTATGAAGTGTACGTGGGAAAACAGTACATAACTTTATAAAAGAAAATATAATATGCAGGTTCGGGATCCTGAAGAGAATAATTATAGATAATAGCTAGATAATAGCACACATTTTATAAATAAATTAGTTAAGGTTCTCATAGAAAAGTACAAAATCACTCATGACAAGTCAAGTCTATACTATCCTAAAAGGAATAGCCAGGCTAAGGCAACCAATGAAACCTTGCTCTAAATTCTGACCAAGATGGTCTAAGAAAATCACAGAGAATGGACAAACTTTCTTCCAATGACATTATGGGCTTATAGAACTTCCAAGTGAGAACCCATCAAGCAGCTCCTTTCTCACTCGTTTTTAGTATTGAAGTAGTTGTACTCATCGAGTTAAGAGTTGATAACCTATAGATCCCTCAATTGAAGAACTCCCAATATATAGGTATGCTTAGGCAGAGGCCATTGATGAGAAAAGACAAAAAGTTTAGGAAGCTCAAGCAATATATGTAAGTAGAATCTCTAAAGCTTATCATAAAATTATAAGGCCTAAAAGCTTTCAACCTGAGATTAAACACTTAAAGCAAGTAAACATGCCATGAGGAACTTGTATTTGTCAAAGTTCACTCCTAAGTGGGAAAGTCCATATATAGTAAGTGAAGCTAGTCCTTGCAGTTAGTGCATTCTTCTCAACCTATAAAGTGGACATGAAATAAATGCAATGAATTTCAAGTTTATTAAGAAGTTTTACTCATAGAAAAACTATTACCCTATCCCTAATGTATGAATAAAAGCTTCAAAGCCTATGATTGTAATATAAAAAGCCATTGGAGCCACCAATAATCAAATAAGATATAATTAAATCACTCAAGAAGCATCTATCTTATAAAAGCATTCAAAAGGATTACACCATAATAATAATAATAATAATAACTACTACTCCAGAAGATCAGTAAGAAACTTATCTTTCCAACTAAGAGAAGCTTTGTAAAAAGCCACGCCTTGTCCAAGTGGCAACACGCTCCTTATAATACTACTTCCTAGCCAAGGTGTTCCCAAAATCTTCATTTAGATGATAAAACATACATTATCAAAGCACTTCCCTTATTATCTAATAATCATACAAAATCATGAACCCGAGTGATCAATAAATCATAATCTCTCTCTGTTACATTTTCATCATTCAAAAGAAAACCCAAAACCTAAGTTACCACTAAACCCAAAGAGAATAAGCCAGAGGAAAAGTATATCAAAGGGTCTAGCCTTGAGAAGGAGTAAAGTTTATGAACCATTAGGATAGAGGATTTTGGCACACAAAATGACTTGAAGCAAAACTAACTATTCTAACATCTCTATCTATGTGGCAATCAATAGCCATATTGGCTAGGTAATTATCATAAGCCTTTACAAACAATACCTTCATCATAACATAGGCCTAGTTTGCATCATTAGTTTCTACATCTTCCTTTTGCCTACATTTCCCTCTTGTCCAATTCTTGAGACGATTTTCTTGAAGTTGAAGCAATTGGTCTAAATAGCATGCCACACCTAAGAGAAGGATTAATAAGAGCAAACCCATAAGGGGTAGTGCCATCAAAACCTAAACCTAAAATTGAAAATGAATAATGTAATGGATTAAGAGGTTACAAAAAATGATTATGCAAGAATAGAAGTACAAACTTTTAGAAAAGCCTAAAATTAAAGTGTTGGTAGAGTCATGACGCCTTAACCATTTATCTCGCTGCCAAGAAGTGGTGGCATCGCCTAGTTCATGAATAACTATAATAAGATCAGAAGGACTCTAAGACATGACTAAAATCCCTAGAACTTTTACCTACATGTCATAGTAATAACTTTAGAAAGAAATAGACAATGTCATCAATATAAGGACCAAGAGAAAAAAAATCATCTTATCAAATACAAAATTTTGGCTACGCTCCTCCATTATTAGTAAAGTTTAAGGGCTTTTCATACTCTTTTCAAAACTTAGTGGCAGGCTCGAAGGGAACTCACAAGACGTTTCCTTAAAACTCTATTCCCTAATTATAATGAAGAACTCATATTGAAATTTTTAGAGATAGACATCATGTTTGAAACTTAGAAGAATAACAAGAAAAGAAATGCATACCAAAAAGAAATCTCTAAATGCTTTCAGTAACTAGGATGAAAGGCACATTGGTAAAGTGGCATAACTATTTATTGAAGAAAATCTTCTAAAAAAAAAATGAGAGACTGTTCAATCAAAGCAATTGCACAGTCAACAACGTCTAACAATCCCATTAAACTTATCATCAAAGGCCTGATTGGTGTAGCAGGCATAAAAAATGACTTTTACAAACCCCAGCTCCATTTGGCATTTGTGACATTCGTATAAAGGGTCAACACCATGGATATAATAGGTCACTTGAAAGATCTCAACATGCAAAAGCAATAAGTCATTGAAAAAATGCATGCTAATTAGAAGCACAAAGATGATCAGAAGCTCATGTTTCTCAGAAGTACAAACTTCTTGATACTTTGATTATTACACAAAAATTATTGAGGCCTAGGTGTTGTTTATTACTTTGTAAATATCTTGAAAATTACAAATCATGGTATTATAAAATGTTTACAAGCCTAAACATGTTTGCAAATAATGAGTTAGTCTTGTAAAAAGTCTAGAAGAGTGTCCTTTCCATTAGCTTTCAACTTCTCCATGGTCTCAACCAGACATTGCTTGGCCAACTCTATGTTGTGTGTTACCTTTTTTAGATACTCTTCATAATATCTTCTCTTAACCATCAGCATTTTCCCATTCTCTTCAACGTACTTCATAGAGTAATTCATAGCCTTCACAATAAGGTCGTTAAGGAATCCTAAGTTAAGTAAGTCATTTAGTTCTCAGTTGCATTCAATAAGTTCTCCTGTAGAGCATTTACTGATACTTTTGCCTCGCCAAGTTAAGAGAAACTCTACTAGGGTTGGATAAGACATGGCCATAAACCGAGCAGTATTACTTTGTTCAAGAAGAATAAAACTGGGATAGTTAGAGAGAATTTACTTTGAGAGCATAACTGTAGTATTTGAGACTGGCTAAAGGGAATGTTGTTTAACTTATGCCACAAGGTATTCTAAATACCCTTCAATAATGTTTTCATTTTCAAGAAGGACATTGAAGGTATGGGAAGTGACTGGCTTTTTAAGCACTATCTTCTTCCCACTGCCTGAGAACTTTTGAAAAGTTAGAGATCCTTAAGAAGCAAAAGAGTATTACCATTTATGGTTGTTATTTCAAAAGTAAAAAGGGTTGCAAAATGAGAAATTTTTGTTATCTTTATGCCTATTGGTTGAAAAGGACCTACATAAGGCAACAAATTTACTTTAGAAGCCTTGTCATGATTAACTTTCTGCCCTATTTTGTCCCCTTTTCTTTATCAATCATAGGCTTTATCACATCTTCTCCAACTCGAATATTTTTATTTTGGTTATATAGAGAAGAGTTAGAAATCATAATAGTAAGATTATCTTAATCTTTCTCACCAACATCAATCTTTTCCTAAAAACCTTTGTTGTCTAATTCAAAGCATCTAATTTAACATTCCTATTAATACCTGAAAAAAAGAAAAAAAAATAAAATCAATAATGAAGAAAGAAATAAAAGATGAACAAGAATAGATAAGGAAAGAAATATTATCTAGTAAGACTTATGTTTTATTCACTTCAGGAGATCAAAAAAAGTGCTCTTTTCATTTACCCCTTACTAAATAAGCTCCTGCTCTTGATTCACTTCTACAGTTTCATTCTACTCTTTTGGATAAGTAACATCTTGACCTACTAGTGACTTAATTGGCACATCAACTTCATTGTTCTCTCCTAGTAATGGTCATTTCTCCTCATAGATTGAAATAGAGATAAACCTTTATTGACCAAAAGAAAATAGTGGGAAAATGAAGTCAACAATCTAGAATATCATATCCATTTCAACATCTTTAGAAGTTGACTCTGATGAGTTAGAAAAATTAGTCTTAGTTGAGGAATCATCATCATCATGACCCTATTCATCTAATCCCTTTTTGGTTTCACCTTCTGTAAATAATTGATATCTTAATAGAAGCTCATGTAACAAAATAGGACAAAAGAATATTAAGTATTTATATAAGAAAAATGGGACTGAAGTATAATCTTCTATGAAACAAACCTTGGGTAGAGGGATTGGATCCTATAATTTCTATAGTAGTGGTGTCAATTGGATTACAAGGTTGTTTTTGGACACTACCTATATACTTGCACTTTCCTTTTAATAGTAGTTAAACCATTAGAAGCCTACTTCTTACTTGGAACCTAAAAATAAAAGTGTTAACATCAACAACACAGAAATAGAGGGTTGTCATTGAAACTTGACAGGATGATTAATCATTTTAACTACCTCTTCCTCTAGTGCAACAATTGAAACTTTACTTGTTTATTGTGTTTGCCAAAAACAAAACCCTGCAAATGCCTAAGGAAGGAAGTCACAAAATAGATAAGAAAAAACATAACTCATCTAAAAAAATAATACCTATTAGGATGCCATTTATGGTTATAATATCATAAGTATCCTCTTCTATGTTCTAATCATCTGCCTTCTAAAGATCATAAAGGAATATTTTAGGTACCATTTGGGAAAAGGTTCAGAGGAAGCTAAAGCATCTGATGCACATTTTCCCAGTGCATCTGTAAGGTGTAGAAAACTAATTTCATAGAAGGATTAAGTATAGAAGCAAGATTACACAAAAGCTTACTATAAGAGGATTGAACTTCTTATGTGTTCTTCTTTTTTTTCCTCATAACTGGCCCACAAGTAATTACTCTAAAAAAGGGCACCTCTTTAGCGGTTTGTTGTACCTCATCACTTACTTGACTTTGTTCCTAATAAGACTTCTTCTCTGGGTGAACCTCTTCCTTTTCCTCATTATAAGCTTTAGCTAATTTCTTACACGATGGACTATTATATGGAGGAATCAAGCTTCAAGATATAAACCTTAGACATGGCATAAGGGATTCTCAAATGCAATTTTCAATAAGACATAGCTGAACTCCATGCATGGCCCTACAAACTTTAGTTATACAACCATATGCAAAAGGGAATTGGACATTAGAGAACCCTATTTTCTTAATTGCTCCTTGAATACTTTGAAAAGAAATCGAAGCTTCTGCCTAGTTAACATCATCCAACTTACATCTTAGTTATTTTGGCTTATCATATCTAAATTGCCTACAAACTTTATCTGGATGGTATCTAGACAAAGAAAAACCCATGTTCACTAATAATCCATCCATCATAAAGAAGCCCAAGAAAGTGCATGGTGTCATAATTAGTATTCGACAATTTCATTCCAAATTCATGAAAGGTTGACATCACTCCCATGTGCTACACAAGCACAATAAGCTATTAGACCACTATTAACATGTAAATCTTCCTTGGTATAACTAGGTTGGCTTCATCTGTATGGTATAAAGTATAATTTGGAAGAAGAGTCTATGACCTTTTTAAGGTCCATTGATTAGAATATTGACCCCATCACCAAGACTAAAGGAATGGCTTAGAAAAGGGAACAAGTCTTAACCTGGCAGTGTAATTTAGAAAATGCTCATTAAAAAAAGTTGAAGAAAAGTTGCATTAACATAACTATTTACAATGTACCACTCATTTGAACAAGCAATCTAACCTTAGAGTTAATCCAAATGGAGGAAAATACCACCTAAATAGGCAAGAGCTAAAGCTATCCACTTTTCTATTGATATGAAAGCAATTAAGAGGCAGATTATTGGGTTAATACTCTCAAAAGGTTAGCTCAGAAATATATTGGAATTGAGCCATTGTGTTATAAAAGTTAGTCAAAAGAGGTCATCTTCATTACTGATGTGTATGTTTGCAATCAGGCAGTAACCTGACCTCTTCTTCACCTTGACTAGCGTACCATAAAAGTATCATTCCCATTTGGCAAAATCTAACTTGTCTCCAGAAGGAATTATAACTTTCTTCTCTTTAAAGTATTTAACTTGTCCACAAAGGGTAAGGTATCTATAAAGTTGCTTAGCCATATCCACAACAACATATGAAATGGCTAACATAGACATGCTCACTCTCTAAAAAGAGGTAAATCATTGAGTGAAAGAACATGCTTTAAAGTATGACCAATTCAATCGACAAACATACTTGGTTTTGGATGAAATTTATCATAAAAATCAAGTATGAAGAGAAGGCCTTGTTGTGCAAATTTAGGAGTAAATGCACTTGTAGATTATTTTTCAAAATTTTTCCTATTTTGGGGTTATTTGTATCTTTTTAGCATTAATCGTTTATCCAATATAAGTAGAAAAATACGTGATTACAATGCTTGTATTTTTATCTGTGTCCATAGAGATAGCACATTAGAACCCTTAGAAGCTAAGAGAAAAATCCTTATGTTAACTAGAAAAAAGTATATTTACTTTTATCCATAGGGCTTTTACTTAGAATGCTCTTTAAGAAAGGTGTGCCCGATGACTTAATGGGTACTATGACTTGGGCTAAGGATCAAAGTATAAAGCTTAAAAATACTCCTCCTACACACTTAAAACTATATAATGAGGCATATATTAATAAAATAAAGTTGTTCCTTTCCTTATTTTTAAAAAGTCCATTCTTGACATGCACTAGAGGCTTTTTGTGTGGTATATTCTTTGAGAATTGGTATGTGCTAATGCTTCAACTACACACTCATGTTGATTTGTAAGCATGTTGTGTATAGGATTTTCATTGTATAGGTGACAAAATCCTTAATGCCCTGAATATCTATCCAAGTATGGTTAAAATTTATTAGAATACTGGCATGTTGGCTAAGAGTTAACATCATAAGCTACACAGTTTGGGCTAGAGAGCCATTGGCCCATGATAGTTGGTATCAGAGCTCGATTGTACTAGAAAGAGCAAATTGGGTGAGCCATGATGGGGTAGAATTGCCTTGTTGAAAGTGTATAGAGCTTTTAAGTCAAGCAAACACTCATGAGAAATAGCAAAGGGATGCTGCTAAGGACTTAACCAAGAGAGGTGCAAGAAGTTAGAGTAATTTGAGGGCTAGTGTACGAGATATTACATTCAAGGAAACATTAACAGTGCATTAGGTGTAAGTGTATGCAAAAGTTGGAGGAATTATTAAATGGCATGGGACATTAATTATTCATTCATTCATACTAAGCATTCAAGGGAATGCAAACCACTCAAGAGAATGGGTAAATTAACAGCCTATATAGCAGGAGGAAACCCAGTAAAAACCTTAGTCTTGTAGAAAAAGCTTGACCATGTCTGTGAGGTACATATTAGCTATCAACAAAGCCTAAAGGGTGAAGCCATAGTCATGCTTGAGAAAGCGTGGCCATAATAGACAATAGACAATAGACATATCCTACAGGATAGCACATCTGTTGTGATGTGAGCGGACTACTCTTACTCGAGGAGTTCGAAATCACGTCAGAAGGCATGAATATTAGTCAAAGGAGTAAACATAGAGGGGAATGAGATGATCTAAGAAGGATCCATTGTGCATAATTTATGGATGCAAGGAGCAAGTTATAATGCTAATCTATAAGATTCAAGATAAGATGCTAGGGAGTTAGCACATTATAGTCATATGACAAGTGGCAATGATACTCAAGTAGTGAGATAAGGCTACATAGTCACTTAATAATGACCACAAGGCATAACAAACTAGCACTACATAATTGTAAGACAAACTTTGTGGCAATAACGATAAGATTCACAATTGCTCATGCACAAGCAAAGTGAAACTCGAGCTTGAGTGGAGGATGCTTGATGCTCAACCCCTATCAAAGCCATTAATATGGGGGAGCCATCATAAGGATGCACTTGAAAAAGGAGTCTTCAAAGAAGGAATGTTACTTGAGAAATGCTAAAAGAGAGAGGCACTATTTATCAAAGAAGTTGCTATGAGGGCAATGATACTAGTGAATGACTATGAAAGTCTTAGGAGACAAACCAGTATTATCTTTGAGGAGTTAACACTTTAGTATACAAACCTAGAAAGGGTTATGAGGACTATGATGCTAGGATTGCATCAATTCCAAATACATTGTGATGTTTGAATGATACCATGAAAGTGTTAATTCAAAGATGGTTAAAAGGATCTGATCTAGTGTGAAAGTTATGTAGTGGAAGTATAGTGGATTGATTAAACCCAATGCAAACAGACTTGTGAGCAAGCCATGTTTTATAAGCAAGGTATAAGACTTGTACTCAAATAAGATATGAGAATTATGTCTCTCACGTTGATGGTATGGGACATCAAATGTGGGGTTATCTATTAGTAGACACATAAAATACCAAGCAGGTGGAAATGCTATAAAGGTAGCACACACTTAAGCTATAGTGAGTGAACCGAAAGCTATGTGGAAACTACGAGTTAAATCAAGAACTACAGAGGTAGTGAGTGGATTCAAGAGTTATATGTCAAATCAAGAGTTATACGAGGATAGTATGTTGTAAGCTATAGAGGTAGTGAGGCAAGCATAAGTTACAGAGGTAACAACTTGAATACTACAGAGGTAATGGGATAGGTGAAGTTGCAGAGGTGACAAAGCCAAGAGAGCTGTGGAGACAGTGACATGTGAGTTTGTATCAAGATAATGAATTTGAGTTTACAAAGGTAGAATGCAAAGTCTACAAATGTAGAATACAAAGTCTGCAGAGGTAGAATCACTGAAGACACTAAAGTTACGGAGGCAATTACCTAAAGTTATGGAGGGAAAGTAAATGTGCAATGGTACGGGTTTAAGGAGATAGAGCCAAGAGGAAGTCTAGGGAGGAGCTGAGAGGCAGCAGACTAACAACAATCCTAAATGCTATGTCAGGTTGAGGGTGCCATTTATTAAAGTCTCTCGAAAGATGTTAGTTCAAAGAGACAAGCAATAAGTGATCAAGGATGTAGTTCAAGTGGAGTAGGCTGAAAACCTATATGAAGATTTGAAAAGCTAGCACTTAAAAGGAGAAACGTTTATGAAAGTTATGTCAGATCAAGGTGTCAATAAGGGCATTGACATTTGAAGTATAGGAGAATGTCACAAGTCAGCCTTGTGAAAAGTCAGCCTTGTAAACTAATTCAATGGGCAAACATGCTTAATTTTGGATGAAATTTGGCATAAAATTCAAATATAAAGAGGAGGCCTTCTAGTGTGAATTTGGGAGCAAATGCAGTCATAAATTATTTTTCTAAATTTTTCCCATTTTGGAGGTATTTGTGTCTTTTTAGCATTAATCATTTATCCAATATGAGTAGAAAAGTACGTGGTTACGATCCTTGCATTTTTATCTTCGCGTCCATATGAGATGGCATATTAAAACCCTTAGGAGTTAGGAAAAAATTTCTTATGTTAACTGGGAAAAAATATTTCTACTCTTGTCGATAGGACTTTTGCTTAAAATATTCTTTAAGGGGACGCGTCTGGTGACCTGGTGGGTTATGTGACTTGGGCTAAGGATTAGAGCATGGAACTTAAAGATACTCCCTTTACACACTTAAAACTATGTAATGAGACATTTATTAATAAAATGGAGTTGTCTCTCTCCTTATTTTTTAAAAAAATCCCTTCTCAGTATGCATTAGAAGTTTTTTATGTGGCACATTCTTTGAAACTTGGTATATGCTAATGCTTCGACTACATGCTGATATTGACTTATGGACATGTTATACATGGGATTTTAGTTGTATAAGTGGCAAAATCCTTAATGTCATGAATGTCTATCCAAGTATGACTAGAATTTATTCAAAGGCTACCAGGTTGGCCAAAAGTTAACATCATGTGCCACACGATTTCAGCTAGAAAGCTGCTGACTCGTGACACCTAACTAGTCAAAAAAGTATGGGTAAGACTAACCCTTCACATGACCAAACAATTCAAGTCTTTTACATTTCGCTTGACAACTAAACCTTGGAAATATAGAAAGGTTAAAGAATATTTGTCTACTCTAGAATACGGCAAGAAGGGCCATTGTTAAAATTTTACTTGTACCAAGATTTAAACCATTTATTGACTAGGATTGCATAATGAAATTCATTGTCCCAAAATTAAAATTGCCCCTCGTTAAATGAGCCAAGAGAAAAGAATGGTTGAAGTCAGGGACACCTTTTTTTAACACTACCCTCCTGCTAAAAGCAAATCACTTTCTCTTCTGCCACAGGGGTACCCAATTGGATAGATTAGTACTGGTATGTAATTACTTCTCTAACTACTAAGGGCGGCTCAATGTCCTTTATCACTTGCTTCCTAGAATCAATGGGAGCAGAAAGCAACACTTCATTTGAACTAAACACAGCATAAGATAAAGATTTCTCAATCTCTTCATCAAAAGACCTTTTGTCTTTGGATTTGCTAGCCTTTTTAGTAGAAGCTTTAGGATGAGCCATAAGGAGTGCAAAGAGACAAAATGGAAGAAACTTAAAAAAACAAGCTAAAAATCTAATAAGGGAGGAATTTTGTACTCAAGGATTCTTCAGAAAAAATATTCAAAATGCCCAAAATGACAAAGGAAAGAAATATTTATAAACCCATGAGAGAAGCTATGTCACCTTATATGAAGTAACATCATCATAACAACCCTTAAGAGATAAAATTGCGAAGCTGCCTAACTAATTAGAATCTACATCATTTAAAATTTCAAAATAAAGCATTAATAGCCATGATTGTTAGCCAATTAGGAACTATGCAATTATAATA
Source organism: Saraca asoca (assembly GCA_026873985.1). NCBI lineage: Eukaryota > Viridiplantae > Streptophyta > Magnoliopsida > Fabales > Fabaceae > Saraca > Saraca asoca. The sequence continues at coordinate 23,475 of JANHAO010001488.1, forward strand.
GCCCATCAAAACCTTCTAGGGTTTTTCTAATAGCTCTATCTTACAAATACTGATAAAGATCATGACTTTATACCACTAAAGCATCATACTATTAAAGCATCATGACTTTATGTCACCGAAGCATTATGACTTTGTGTCACTAAAATGTTGTATCCTTGCATCGTTAAAGCAATGCAACCCTACACTACTGAAGCAATGTATCCTCACATTTTTAACGTGTCACAACCTTATGATAAAAGAACACTGTGTGTGATAATTGCTTGTTGATGCCATGATTATCATGCATAGGGCCTAATGCTCCTCTAGAGATTTGTAAGACTTAAAATAAATTAACCCTAAGAGATTCATGGATCCCAAGAAAGGGCATAACCCTTAGAAGAAGCATTCAAACAAAGCCCTAATGACTTTTTGGCAGCATCAAACTTCTGGCCCTCTAATCCATTGTAATATGAGTTTCTAAAGCCCAAGTTTTAACTGCTTAGACCTTAATAGCCTCACTTATGGCCTTAACAGTCAGCATGAAGCTCGCTCACTCTACATGACTACATGACTCGAGTCTAATAATACTACCCATACTTGCCTACATGGCGTACTCATTACATCACTATTAAAAAAGCCAATTGTCCAACTCTACAAGCTACCTTTCACTCTTTCAGTCTCTAAACTAGTATTACTATTAACTTCTAAAGCTATATTACCTCTCTTTTACATTACATTTCAAGAGTGAAATCCTACTTTTATATAACTCTCGGGGGTAGGATGCCACTTCTTTACAACTTTAAGGGGTAAGACCTTGTTCTTAGTCCTCAAAGCCCATGCAGATGGCCCTAGTGCCAATGTTCTTGCAAAGTACCACACAATTCTGAACTAATAGGATGATGCATAGGCATTATACCAACTAGCAGTGCTCTCAGTTAAGGGCAATGATTGACTTAGACCTCAAAAATACGTATTGCCCTCCCTACCAAGCTTTTTGAGAACTTTTTGTAAATGTGGCACGGTAAGATTGGAGTAGGGCTACGTTTAAGGATACATAGAGAAGTGAGCATGTCACATTTGGTAGAATATTCTCAAAGGCCAGGTTTCTAGAGGTTAGGCTTCTAGAGACAGAAGGTACTAGAGGAACGGTATTCCTAAGAGGAGGTAGTTAGATTTCCCAGAGGAAGCCCCAGACCTCTAAAAGACCTTCCTCTGGGAAATCCAACTACCTCCCATTAGGAATACCACTCCTCTAATACCCTCTGTCTCAAGAAGCCTAACCTCTAAAAACCTGGCCTTTGAGAATATCCCACCAATTTGATCATCCTACTAATTTAGTCCACCTTAAATGCCTTATCTTATAAATTCCTCCATTAAGCTTTTTGTTAACCCTAATACTCCTTCAATACCCTTTCATCATCTCTCATAATTACTGGCCTCATAAATGGATCATTACACTACCTTTATTAACTCTTATAAATGATTGAAACCTTATAAATAAGATCCCTGCTCCCATCTTCACTAGATCTCTACAGCCCACGAAGTCAATAGCCATTTAAAACCTTTAGACCTTCATAAACCTAACTCACCCGAACCTTTGAATGAACCCAGGCACATAGAGAACACCTTAAGCTTAGGCCCCTTAGGATCTCCTGAGCCTCTATTCCCTTTGTCATACTGAACAACCTTTACTTAAGGTGTTTACTCTTTAACACATAGTAACCATTGTTACAACCTAGTTTTATTACTATACTTGTACCTACAAGCTTTTGAAACCCCTCTCCCCTACATTGTAAAATAATAACATTCATATATATTAATTACTTAATATTAATAATACTCTTTACTCAATATTAATTACTTAAACAGAAACAAAATTTATGTGAATTCAAAATATTTTAGTTTATATATAAATAAGCGAAAGTTAGTAAAAAAAAATTAAAATTGATATGGGACATGTGAGAGAATTATATGTATTCTATTCAAATTCTAAGTGGGTATGCACTCATTTAGTTTTTAATATACAACAGGTAAATATTAAATTAAAATAGTAAAATAATATATTTCAATATATATTATACACTAAAATGTATATAAGGGTTTAAAAATATATATATAAGTGTAATGTTTATAGAGAAATATCAAAAGAAAATCTTGCATATCAATTGTGAGGGAATTAAATAAATTGTTTAATAAAAATATTAAAGACATATGATTGAATAATGACAATAGGTGAAATAATAAAATATTCCTTTAATAAAAAAGGTATAAAATAAAATATTATAATTAATTAATGAGTAATTGAATGTATATAATTATGTTTAATGCATTGTTGTGTACATATTCTTAAAAAAAAAAAAGAAGAAGGAGGAAATGAGATAAATTTGGTGATGACATATGATAGTGGAATGACTTTCCTTTAATAAGATCTACAGATTATACACTCATTAATACATCCGTGCATTTTTTTAGTTATCAAATTTATTGATTTTTTCATTAATAATTATAATACTATATTTTATTTCTTAAAATATTAGATTTTTGAAGACTTACATCCATAAAAATAAGCAAATTGAAATTTAAATTTTTTATCTTCCTACAAATGGGCCAAAGCCAATTGATTCCATGTAGATCTTATTAAAATATATGTAACTTTTATCATATATTGGAATTGTGAAACTTTATTATATTTCATAAATAAATAAACAAAATTTATTCAATTAAGAGAAAAATATACACATGACAAGTAAGAGTTTTACTTTTGTGTGATTCACGTGTCTTATCACCTAACCATTTTTTTTTTTTTTGGTCGACCTAAGAATCTAGAGTATTTTTAGCATATATTAGTAGAGCCGGCATATTCGAAAGTACATTGAAGGAAGGATCCATCATTCATCATTCATCATCATCATCTGCTTCTTTCCTTATTTACAATTAAGGCAAATTTTTTAAAAAATATATTATTAATAATTTTTTGAGAGTTGGATATCTTACATTTTTACATAATCGATATTCTCCCCAAATTTTTTTTTATAAAAAATGGATATCCTATATTCTCACATGACCAATCAAAAGAGAGATATATTATTTTTTATTATGCATTCTTTCTCTTTTATTTCATGATATATTAATTTTCTTAATAACTTAATGTACACAATTTAAATATATTTAATGCAACAAGACTGATGTAAATTTTATTATGTGTTTGCCATTAAATTCTCCATTCAACCAATGTCACGTATATTAATTATTCTATTATTTATCATTAATAATTATAATAATAATTAAATTTAAATTATAATTATTAATGATAATTAGTAGGGTAATTAATATAGATATCATGATTTGAATGGAAAATTTTGATGGCGAACATCTAAGAAACTGTATCTAAATTGTCTATTTCCAAATTTTTTAATAGGGTAAAAATCATTAGGTTTGTTTATTTATATTTTCGTTTTCTTGTTTTTTAAAACAATTTTGTAAAGTGAAGTTTAAAAACAATTTTGCAAAAGCAAACAAAATAAAGGGTGATTGATAAAACTATTCTTAAAACAGTTTTAATTACATAATATCATTAATGAGATGCTTGTACTTCTTATTTTTGAGTTATTTTGGAAATTAAAAAACAAAAACATCTCAAAGTTTTTTTTGTTTTTCTATTTTTAAAACACACTTTTTAAGTTATAATTTTTAAAAATTGATTACAAAAACACTTATCCAGACAATGTTTCTTATTTTTAAAATCATAAAAACAAAAAAAAAATTGTTTTTAAAATGAGTGATCAAACAAACCCATAGTCCTTATCATGTTATGCCCTGCCTTGCATTGACATTTAAAAATATTATTTTACTTTTATTTTATAATATATAAAACCTTGTAAATAAGAGCATTTAAGTATTTTAAAATTATATGCTAATAAATATATTATATTTTATATGACCAAATATTATTGATAATTATATGATAGAATGACATCTCAATTTGAGATAAATAATTTAAAATAATTATTAATTGTATATAAATTGAAAGTTTTATTTACCTATGATTGAAATTATCTAGTAACTATGCGTGAATTTGTAACACTTAATTTTAAAATTTGTATCTTTTCTTAATTTTTTTTTTATCTTTACTTGAAAGTTTCTGTAGAGCTTTGTTGCACTGTGAGATATCAGATGGGACAGATTCTATTTCTAATAATGAGGCATAGCGGAAGAGAAAGCTGATCTACCGTACCCTACTTTATTGCCATTACTAGAGACATCACCACTTATTGACCATCACCCTTTTGATTGGTTAGCTTTTCCACACTATCATAAACTAATTAATTTTTCATCTTTAATCACTGCTAATTTTTTTTTATCATAGGTCAAATTTTCACTAAAAACACTTTGAAAAAATATATTTTATTCACCTGTAATATAATTTTATTTTTAATTTATTTATTCATAATTTAAATTATCGTAAATAGACAATATATGATTTGTGTTACTAACATTATAGCTGTTTGTATTAATTTTTTTATCCAAATCTAATGAATTTTATCATATATAAGTTAATGTTCCTTAATTTAATCTTATATCTCATTGTTCCTAATTTTCTCTTTGGCCTTAATTAAAAATCATAAAGAAAAATTAATCTATAATTCTGTAAAATTTCTTTGATATAACACGGGGAAGAAGGAATGAGTTGATCATTAGAGTTTGTACCAAAGAAATTTACCTTTGATTGCAACTTTCTTATGTTGTATCGAAGAAATCTTACATAATTAAAGATAAGTTTTTTTTTAGAGTTTCAAATTAAGGAAAAATAAGAAATTGAAAATGATGATATACAATTAGGTTAAATCAAGACTAATTAGAAATCACATAATTGACACATGATAAAATTTGTTAATTATAAACAAAAAATAAAATTAGCACATGTGAAAAGTGCTAAAGATATAAAATATATATTATTTCTTTTCGACACTTTAAATAATAAATAGATAAATTGAAATTATGGTTATATTATACATGATAAAGTATATTTTTTATTTTTTAAAAATTAACAAAATTTTAAAAAATATATAAATTAATTAAAATACTATAATACCTTTAAGAATTCTATTAATTATCAAATATGATAAACTCAATTCATGAAAATCACGTTTTTAGAAATATTAATAATTACATTCTCCAAAACATCAAAGACTGAAGACCTATTTGAAAATTTATTCTATTTTTTTATTTTTAAAAATTATTTTTGAAAATAACTCAAAGTTATTTTCAAAAACAGTTTTTAAAATAAGATTTAAGAATAAAATTTTTAAAAAATAATTTTATCAAACAAGTTAAAAATAGTAGACTATTTTTAAACATTGTTATAAAAAAGCCATGATTATTTCATTCCGCCGCCTACCCCTCAATATTTTATCACAAGCATGGCACGTAAACAGTAAACCACACAGTACTAGCGCAACCCGCTTTTTCGGTATCGTGGTCAACTGAAACATAGGGACAATACTGCTAGAGATAGAGAGAGAAATAGAACGCGCACATAAGGAGAAGAGAAAGAGAGACTCTGTCCATTGAACCAGTTCTTCAATCTTCAATGGACGCTGCCCTATCTGTAACGACGCACATGGCACTTGTAAAAGCTCTGAACCGCCATTTTACCAGAGCTTCACTGGGCCATTGCTGTCCCTCCCAGCAGCTCCTCCATCGCAGGCTCACATCTTTTTCTGCTCACAGAAACTACAGCAGTCGGAGATCAAACAATTTCGATTCCTCGTCGCTGAGGAGCTTGTGTGCTGTGCTGCCGCCAATACGGTGTCGTGTGCAGTGCGTTTCGAGCTCTGCTGCTTCTTTTGGTGGTGGAAATGGTGGGGCTGGTGGGGATGGTGGTGGTGGTGGTGGTGGTAATGGTGGTGAGTCTGGTGATGCGAACCCTAAATTGGTTGGTGAAGGGCCTGAGGAACTTTTGGCGCTTAATCCTGATGTTGTTATTCTCGATGTATCGGTATGACCTCCTCACTCGTATCTATTCGGGACATTTTAATTGTTTGTATTTTAATATAATGTTATGTGACAGGGAATGGTGTGCGGGGGATGTGCATCTAATGTGAAGAGAATTCTAGAAATGCAAGTAAGTTGTTGCATTTTTTTTTTTCTTCCTAATCAACTGGAGTGGCAAGACACTTAATACACAACTAACTTAATGGGTTCGAACCCAAGACAATGAAGAGGGGGAGCCCAAAGCATCGGTTGTCACTGCACACTAAGGGTGCCGACTGCAATTTAAGTTTGATTTGGTTTAAACACTTGATGGTATTCTGCTAAGTTTAAATTACCACCTGATTGGAGTTTTAGTATGTTGACTTTGATCTTCATGGTATTCTGCTAAGTTTGAAATACCAACTGATTGGAAATTGAGGACCATGTAACAGTCTGGTCTCCCATATGCCAAATTTATGGGGTTGATTAATATAAAAGTGGAAAAATTGTGCTCAGAGATGGTAAAGAAATGTCATAATTTCTTGTGTTGTAAAATTTTAATCTGAATTTTGAAATTTCATTTTCATTCATCTATTTATGGTTATGAATATGTTTTTGGAAATGATTTGCTGGAAATGGAGCCAGGGACCCATGGATTGTATTTAAAGGAATGTCATAATTTATTGCGTCGTAAAAACAAGTTATAGTGTATTTTCCTGTTTGTTATGAAGTTCCTTCCATAAGAAGGAGTATCTGTTCAAAATCCCCCACCTCTAGGCTGCGGCCTCCTTATATTATGAACAACAACAACAACCAAAAAAAAAAGAGGAAAATGTAGAAGGAAGAAAAGATATGTGATCAGATTAGAAATCTTATATCTTACATTAATGCATGCACGTGTAAAATTCCCATCTTGCAATCTAAAACTACATTTTTCTTTGTTATATTAATGAACAGCCTAAAGTGTCATCCGCTAGTGTAAATCTTACTACAGAGACAGCAATAGTTTGGCCTGCATCTGAGGCAAAAGTTGCACCCAATTGGCAAAAGCAACTAGGAGAGGCACTGGCTGAGCATTTGACTAACTGCGGTTTCAAGTCTAGCTTTCGAGGTATAGTTACATGATCACCAACATTTTTATTATGTTGCTCAGTTTATAATGATTTTCATCTCATTGATATTGGAAATGCAATGTTGCTATGTTTCTTTTATAAACATATACATTAAACAGATGAAAGGGAAACAAGTTGCTCAAGTCTGTAGAGATCATGATGCATGTGTTGTGATAGTATTGTAAGATTGGCTAAGTTGAAAATTTAACTGTATTAAGCTAGGCTGCAAAAATAATGAAAGGCAATACATTCTAATGTCTTCCTGTACACAAACTTCCCTAGACACATTCACCTGAAAGACAACCAATTGTTTAGGAGGTTTGAAGCTGCTTTAATGTTGTGGAGTTTCTATGGTTTATGAGGAACGAGAATATTTACAATAGACAACACAGAAAATATGTTTGAAAACAATAAGTGATGAACTCTCAGCTCCCAGAACTGAGATACCAAGCCAAAGGCCGAATGAAACTTACAAAAAATCCCACTACTCTCACACCATCCTTCCCTCCCCTATCTATTCCATTGCCTTCCACACTTAGCATGATGGCCAATTCTTCTCCTGCTCTTCCACATGTCTTCCTCTTTCTTCTGGAACAAGTCTATTCCTGCTCTTCCACCTGTCCTCCTCTTTCTCCTAAAGTCAGCCTTCCTCCTGCCCCTCCACGTGTTCTCTCCTTTCTTCTGTAATAGACTTTCCAGGGCCTTGTATTTCGGCCCTCTTGCTCTCCCACTCGGCCCAACATATCTCGGGCCTCATCACTGCCCACCCCTTCAAGTGCAGTCTTGTCCTCAAGACTGAGCATGGGGAACCGCATTCTCATGATAGATTCATCTTCCCATGTGGCTTCCTCAGGTGATTTTCCTTGCCATTCTATCAACCAGTGAACTACATCTTTCCCTTGCCTCTTTTCCACTCTTTTCCCCAACACCCGAACAGGCACTTTTGTTTCCTGTAATTCCATCTCCATACCCGCAGGCAAAGAGGGATTAGCAGTGTGCTGCCCTGTAGCCTGTTTCAATTGGGAGACATGAAAGACCGGATGAATCTTAGAATGAAGAGGAAGATTTAGTTTATTGGTTATAGGCCCTATCCTTGCTGATATTTGAAATGGCCCATAAAATCTTGGGGCTAATTTTTGATTGATTCTGGTTGCTATAGATTGCTGGCAATGGGGTCTTAGTTTTAAATAAACCCATTTTCCCACCTCAAAAGCCACATCCCTTCTATGCTTATTAGCACACTTCGCCATTCTGCTTTGAGCGTTCAGCAAATGAAATTTTAACTGCTTTAGAGCTTCATCCCGTTCTGCCAACTCCTTGGAGACTAATTCCACTCTTGTTTTCCTGGGAATGAAACGAAGGATTGAAAGAGGTTTCTTCCCATAGACAACCTCAAATGGAGTAATGTTGGTAGAGGCATGGAACGTGGTATTATACCATAGCTCTGCCCATGGAATCCACACAGCCCAATTTTTGGGTTGTTCCACTGCAAAATAGCATAAATACTCCTCTAAGCATCTATTGACAACTTCAGTTTGCCCATCTGTCTCTGGATGGTAGGCAGAGCTGAACTTCAACTTAGTTTCCTAGAGCTTGAACAACTCTTGCCAGAATCTGCTCATAAACAGCGGATCTCTATCACTCACAATTGACTTTGGAACCCCATGTAACCTGACAATTTCCTTCACAAACACTTCAGCGATAATTTTAGCTGTGTAGGGATGTTTCAACAATATAAAATGGCTGTATTTTGACAGCCTGTCCACAATGACCAGTATAGTATCCCACCCCTTTGACTTCGATAGTCCAGAAACAAAGTCCATGGAAATTTCCTCCCACACTTCTTCAAGAATTTCCAGTGGCTGCAGCAGGCCCCCGGGAGTCAAGGCAGAATATTTTTGTTGTTGACAAATGGAGCAGTCTTTTACAAAATTCTGTATTTGTTTCTTCATCCCTACCCAATATAGGTTTGTAGCTATTCTCTTATAAGTTCGCAAATAACCCGAATGTCCCCCTTGAGGGGTGGAATGAAATTCCTCCATTAAAGTGGGTATCCATGGGGATTTTGCTGGTACTACTAACCTGCCTT
>JANHAO010001489.1:0-32663 GCA_026873985.1 Saraca asoca
ATCATTTTGTGTATATCTCAAACAAAATTATGTTAAAATTGTGTTACAAATTATATCATTTGTGGTATAATTCTATTTGTTTTTCCAAACTGGGGAAGAAGATTCTTATTATAATATAATTACAAAATAAACATATAACCTAATCACTACTTATGGCATGTAACAATATAAACTATCAAAATCAAAATAGAAAGGTTCTCAGAATTACCTGGAAACGAAACTGATGAAGAAGTCATCTTGTTCCTGTGAACTGCAGAGAAGAAAAGGGAAGAAACTATCTCTATTCCACCTAGAACAATATGTTCAGGTTAGATGGGGAAAATTGAACTTCTGAAGGTGGCTAGGAATAGGGGCCTCCCCTGTGTAAAAATATTGTGATGGGGCAAGCCTACCCATAATGGCAAGCCCAATCACAGGGTCCAATATCCACTAAGCCCATTACAATAATCACAAATAAATTGAACTTAATAATAATAGGCTCTAAAAGTGACATCCAATTAATCTAAAATATTATATAATTATGTCAGTCCACAAAAAATTCAAACAGATATCACTATCCATTAAAGAATGTATATGATACACTTTTAAAATAAAAGTGTATCAAACTTTTTTTTGTTCATATCATGTTATGGTTTTCTATGTCATTCATTCATTATTTGTAATCATTCCTACTACTCAAAAAATGTAATTATTAATTGCAAAATATACAACTACAAAAACACATATCTATGTTGATTTTAAGATCATCGTCTGGGTGAAGTATTAGGTAAGAACAAAAAAAATAATGTATAAAATAGGAAACGACATTAGTTTCCAATATAAAGCTAATGTCTTTTTGTATGAAAAAAAATTTATACATTGATTTTTGTATCCATAACCAACGTCTTTTCTTCCATTAAAATGTTGGTTTTTATAATAATATGACATTTTTTCTCAATCATCAAGGTCATCAGATGTATTAAAAAACCAATATCTTTCCTCGAAACTATGAAAGACTAAAGACATTAGTTTTTTATAAAAGCTGATTTTGTTTCCCTTTAAAAGAAACCTTAATGCTAGCTATATATATTTTTTTTTATAGAAACCTATTATTAGATAATTGTAGTTTTCCAAAAATTTTCTTCTATTTTACATTTTTGCATAAACAACCATCAAACCAAAATATATAATCACCTAATACAATTCCAATATCAACTACCTTAAACATTTTTGTTGGATCAATAAAAAATTTAAGACATTATAAAATTAAATTAAAATCAGAATATGTCATTTTAACAAGTCTATAAAATCATATTACTTAGTTTTTTGCTAAATTTCCTCAATTATACTTCTCTTTCAATTAAGCCTTTTCCTATAATGTAATTTTTGACATTAATGAGAGCATCAGGTGAGAAATATTTCAAATGTTGCCATGTTCATCCATATAAATCCAACCTATATTTTTATATATACAATTCAGGTAAGAATAAACACATAATATATCAAGTAATAGGTATCTAAACTAAAAACTATATATAATTGTCTACATATATATAATAAACACAATCAATTACCTAAAAGAAATTTGTAGAAATCCTCAGTTTATCTAATTGCATACCCTAACTATATATTTCAAAGCTTAGCATACTTCTTAAGTTTTTCACTAACAGCTCTTGCACACTCTGGCATAGACTAAGTTTAGAACATAATACCAAAATTTTGCCCTTTGACTTTGAAGGATTCTTCCAAACTTGCACCTCCCAAACTTGCTTTGAATTTAAAGTATACCACAAAAAAAATTCAAATTTTACTAAATTATTGACTTATCATTTAGACAAAGAAAAGTAACGAGAAAAAAATTGGAAAATTGAAAACTTGAATGGTTTTGCTAATATTAATAGCTGTGGCTTCAGCAAAAACAAGATCACCCAATTTCGTTGGCTTCATGTGATTGGCGCTCAACTGAATTCTAGCCACTTTCTAAAAATTAGATGCAATTTTTTCTCCATTAAAATTAAACAATTTTATTATCAAGTCATCATAATTTTAATAAACACATAATCAAGTATAATTAAGTATCTAAACTAAAATTATATAATTAATTGCTTATATACAATAAACGCATAATATATCAAGTATAAAGATCTAAAGTTAAAATTATACATAATTGCTAATAAACATAATCAATTACCTTCATTTTGTCTTAATTTTTTTTCTTTGAGAAGATATTTAACCCATATCCCTTCACTATGATCATCTCACACATAGAACTTCTTCAAGTTGCCTTTATCATTCACCGGAGGTAGTCCTGAAAAGAAAGTAGGGGTCTCTTTAATATCATTATTTATCACTTCTTCATCCACATCACCAGCAATCTTCCCTTAAAGAACTAGAGACCACTTCTTATCAGCTAGGTCTGTGATATAAAATATAGATTTTACTTAGGATGCCATTATGAACTATTCACCTTTGTGACCCTCCCTATTAGGATCCACTAACGTGAACCCTAACTTATCAACTCAAACGTTGTTGTTATTCTTAACCTATCTACATCAAAACATAGACACCCTGAATTTGATATAGCCAAGCTCCCATATGTCTTCCATGACTCCTTGATATCACATATTTGTGTACACAAGATTTTTATCTTAGAACTAGAAACATACATTGACTGAGCCACCAAAGTAACCCCATTATTTTGCATAGTGCTTCTATCATCCTGTCCCTTTGTATAGAAAGAATACCTATCAATATCATATCCATGATAAGATAAGACCTTTATATGAGGCCCCATGGGCTGACTATCTTATAGTCTCAGAAACATCATTTGGGGTTTGTGTCAACTAAAAATGAACTTGATTCTACAACCAAGTGATGAAGGAGTGATTGTGTTCAGCTTGTACCCACTGTTTACTCTTTCTATGATTCTATTCTCTTGTAAGGGTCACATGCTTGTCCAAGTAATGCTCCACTTCTTCACTATTATGCAAAATGTAAAGGTGTGCTTATAAATACATTTCACGAGTAATGCTCACCACTCAGGTCTTTAATGCACCCTTGCATGTAATTCTTCCTTTTGAAAGACTTGGGAATTTCAATAGCTTCTAGATTTGCTAAGTATTCATTTCAGAGCTCAACAACCTTTTCCTTTAACAATACATCCTTCAAGCAAATGTTAATTCTTCACATACCTTTTTAGGATTTTCATATATTGCTTAAACAAGTATATCCACCTCAAATAAATAGGTCCACAAATTTTTATCTTTTTGACTAAATAAACAACCAAATGCACCATGATGTTAGAAAAAGAAGGTGGAAAATACATATCAAGTTGACATAGCATAACAACAACTTCTCTTTGCAAGTTATCCAATTTCTTAGGGTCAACAACCTTGTTACATATTGCATTAAAGGAAAACAAAGTCTAGCAATGAAGTGTCTCACATGTTTGGGCAATATCGATCACATAACCATCGGTAACAGTTGTTGCATAAAATCATGACAATCATGAGACTCCAAACCGACTAATTTCAAATCTTTTATTGAAACAAGGCTTCTAATATTCAAAAAAATCCCCCTACAGCACCTTAGCACTATGTAAGCACTCACAAAAACTTGTTTTCTCCTTTCTAAACATAGTATAAGAAGCTGAAGGCAAATATGTACATTAATCCTTATTTTCTAGTGCTAATTCTTTTTGTATTGCCATTTCAACTAAGTCTAGTCTACCTTTGACTCTATCCTTAGTTTTACCTAGTATGACCAAAAGAGTTCCCATGAGACTATCACAGATATTTTTCTCCACATACATCATATCAAGATTATGTCTCATAAATAAGTTTTGCCAATATAGAAGATCAAAGAATATGAACCTCTTTTTCCATGAAGTCTTGTCACTGGCAAGTGTATAAGGATTGCTAAAATGACTTTAATATTTTTCACCTGTTCATAAACCTAGTCCCTAATTAATGGCATTGCAGCTTTTCCCTCATCTAGTAACTCATTGAAAACCTTTCTTTGCCTATGATAATGGTGGAATTGGTGAAGAAATCTCCAATGATTGAGATACATTGTCTTTTTTCCATGCTTAAGTTGACAAGAAGATGCATCATTCTCACAAATAGGGCATGCTTTATGTCCTTTGACACTATATTCAGACAAGTTTCTGTAAGCTAGGAAGGCATTTATTTTGTAAAAGAGAAAGGTATGCAACTAAAAACACTCTTGACAATGTGCGTTAAACACTAACACACTTTTGTCCCACATCATCCTTAAGTCTTCAATAAGCGGTGCTAAAATGATATCTATCTCATTTCCTGATTCTTTGGGGCCTAAAATCATTAATGACAATATTGTATACTTGTGCTTCATACATAACTAAGGAGGTAGATTGTGAATCACCAATAAAAAGGTCCATGTGCAATGTTTGCTGTTCAAGTCACCATGAGGGTTCATTCCATTTGTAGAAAGTCCAAGCCTATGGTTTTTTGCTTCACTACGAAATTTAGGGAATAACGAATTAAGTATTTTCCATTGAGTAGAATCAACTAGATGTTGAAGCTTGTAATAAAAAATCATCTAGTCCACATGCCACATTAAGTTCTTGGCATTTCTTTCATTAGCAAAAATGCGTTTAAACCTTGGTATTATTGGAAGATACCATAACACTTTAGCTGGAGCCCCTTTATTTTACATGACATCATTCTTCAATTTGTAACATGATGCCCTACATTTTGGACACTCATGTAAACTTTTATACTATTTTTGGTATAATATATAACCATTAGGGTAATCATGTACCTTTTTATACTCCATACCCATTCAACACAATATTTTTTTGGCCTTGTAAGTACTATCTGAAAGTTCATTACCTTTCGGAAGCATCTCTTTTAACACTTCAAGTAAGACTGTGAAACTCTTGTCACTCCACCCATTTTCCACTTTCAAGTTGAACAATCTCAACATAATAGATAATTGTGTAAATTTAGTATAACTTATATACAAAGGCTTTTCTGTATTACTTAACAAACTTTCAAGGTTATGTAGCCATTCAATAAAATTATCTTCAAAAGCATCATGTACCATATTCTTCAATTGATCATGCAAACCCACATCAATTTTATCATTCTAGCACCCTTCCTTGTTCTAATAACTACTAGACATACTAGACAATTCACTTTCATCATATCATATCCATTGTGTATATACCCTTTACCAATTCCATAAATAAATAAATAATATTTTACTTCTCGACTTTGTTCTTTTAACACAATAATATCTCACACAAAGATACCTAATTAGCTTATTATTATTTATAGTAGGTTGATCAATAACAAATCCAATGAACTCCTTAACCCCAATTGCATATTCTTCACTCAACCAATCAACAAACAACCACTTGTGATCCATGACTACTCAAACTAAATTCCAATAAATACACAAGTTAACAAATAGTTTTGGAAATATTTCAATTTGTTCTAAAGTATTTTTGTGAATTTAATCAGGCCAATTTAAATCAGCATTTTAACTACAAAGTTACGATTTGATTCCTCACTTAATTTTCTACATATATATTATTGAGATCTAAAATAAAAAAATAAAAAATAGGGTACACAACTAAACATAATCAGCACACAGTTCATCTCATCCACACATATCAATTGTTAATAAAATTCAAAAAGAAAAGCAATTATTACCTAGAAATAAGGAGAGAGAGAGATGAAAAAGATTAATTCAGAACACTGAGTGAAGGAAAGTGAGAGTAAGCTAGACTTTTGTGGCTAGTGATAGAGTAAGAATGAGAGTGCCTTCAAATCATCAAAAATGGAGGGGGAGAGAGCTATGATATGAAACCTAGAAAGGAGCGAGAGTGATAGTCAGATGGTGTGAAAACCTTTACGTCTTAATTTTCATACTCTTGCCAATGCATCTCGTTTATTTTAAAATGAGTGGAGATCTTTTACGTCAATTTCCATTAAAAAAAATCAATGTTGCTGAGACTTTAGACATTGATCTATATTAAAAATCGACGTCGTTTAACTAACTAGCCATTCTTAAAACACAAGAAATACCAATATGTCTCATTTATTTTGAATTTATTTTTGTCCATTTTGTTTTCTTAGATAATATATTACAATTTTCACAAATAAGATGCTCAAAGACTAATTATTTTTTTATTAAAATAATGCTTAAATTCTTCAAATTTTTGTCCAATTTAATATTATTAAATTCTTGAAATATTATGTAGTCTTTGTAATATGAAATTATTTTATTTGAAATTAAAAATTAATGGTTAGAGAAGAATTGTTTTCATAAATAAAAATAGGCAAAATAATAAGAATTTTTTAAAAACAAAAAAATCTCTAATATATTAATCTATAATATATGAAAATATTTTAAAAAAATAGAGATATTCTAATATATAAATCTATTTAGACATCGATTTACATTAAAATATTGACATTGTTGAGACTTTAAATGTTGGTTTTGAATAAAAAATTGACTTTGTTATAGGTAAAATCCCATCTCGCAAAAAGGACAGGTAGAGACTCGATAGAAGCTAAGTCTAAGCAAAAGAAGTCCAGTTTGCTAAGGTTGCCTAGTAGGCACCACCTCGCTAATTGCGAGGTCAGGATGCAACAAAACCAAAAGTTAGAGGTCTAGCTTGTTAAGAAGTGAACTGCCCCACTCGAGCTCACCTCACCAAGTGCGAGCCTAACCTTGCTAAATGAAGGCCAACAACGACCCCAAGCCAAAAGTCTCGGCTTGCAAGGTGAGGCACATTGCCCAACTAAAGGCTCAATGAGATGGAGTACCAGACAAGCTTATGTTAACTCACAGACAAGGGACATAACTATAGAAAGTAGCCTACAAAAGCTAATTTATAGGAGTTTATATTGTCTTGTACATTTAATATTTGATGTAACTTATTTATAACATGTAAAATTTCATTTATAACCTCCTAGCTTTTATACATAGGAGGAGGAGGATCCTTATTAGTTAAGCTGAAATAACTATACTAAAACTCTATAGAATTTCCTTCAGATTAATAAAAGTTACCATGGATGTAGAGACTAGTACTACCTGGTTTTAGCCGAACCATGTTAAAAATATTGCATGCCATTAGTGTTCTTACTCTTCACCATCTTTGTTATCTTCCTCATCTCCCATTTTGTTAACCAAAAAGTAGTTTGGGATTTAAAAACTAATCTCAGTTGATAGGAATTTGACAGAACCAAATTTTACCATCAACATTTTGGCGCTAGAAGGAGGGCTCATCTGCTTTTAGATTTCTTGATTTCTTTGTTGCATAGCTACAATGGTAAAAGGAAGAATCAACAAGAGTTCAAAGACTCCAGCTATTCAGTTGGTAAACACTTCTACTGCTAAAACTCATCGCCAGCCTACTACTGCCCCTGAAACTGATGAGGCACAAATGCCTCACCAACCCTAACCAGAGCTTGATAACATGGTAAAAGAGTTGGCTAAAGCTATTAAAGTGTTGGCACAAGCATAGACCTAGGGTGCATAAAGGCAAAAGGAGATCATAGCATAGCTTTAACAGTTATGTGAAGAAGTTCAGAAGGAGACTCGTGAGGATCGTGACAGCCAGCGATCTAGGGGCTCGCAACGAGTTGAGAGCTCAAATAAGACTAGTCAAAGGGGGAAGAAGAATCAACAATCCTCTGGCTTGCAATCCAAATGCAGGACCCATTGATGAAAGAAGTACTACAAAGGTTCAAACAATTAGAAGAACACCCTTAAGCTCAAAATGAGCAAACTCACAACGTGGAGAGCTCGCCATTCTCTATAGAGATTGAAATGTAGCCTCTCCTTAGAAACTCAAAGTCCCCGCGATATCACTATATGATAGGAATAGCGATCCCTATGACCATCTTGATGCATTTAACATCCAAATGAAATTTCAAACAACTGACCCTCTGGTCAAGTGCCACGTCTTCCCTACCACATTAGGAGGCACACCTCAAGCATGGTCCAAAAGCCTCCCAGCTTGTAGTGTCAATAGTTGGGAAGAGCCCCAAAGGAAATTCATTGATCAATACTGAGCATTAAAGAGGCAACTCGTGCCTCCCTGCCACCTCGCCATGATCTTTCAATGAAAGAATGAATCATTGAAAGATTATATAGTCAGATTCAGGTAAGAGGCCAATTCTATAGAAAATCCTTCTAAGGAGAATATCCTGACAATGATCTCCGTGAGACTCCACAAAGATGGAAAGTTGTATAGAAGCTTGTACAAGTCTTTAGTGTGAAATCTCACTAAATTCTTCGAGTAAGCTACCAAGCAAATCAAACAGGAGGAAACCTTTAGCATAGAGGAACTCAGGCATAAAGGCAAAATGGCCAGTGCTCCTCAGAGCAAAAAGAGGAGTGAAAAGAATTAGAATAACGATTTTGGTGACCAGCCCACAAAGAAGGCCAAGAGTACGCGACCCTAGCATTGAGGTCGCCACGAAAGCTATAGCATCCTGTCTGACATGCAAGATAGGATCTTTGCTACAGAAAGGGGTATGGAAGACTTTAAGAAGCCCAAGCCCATGAGAGCTCCCAACAAATTTAGGGACTCAAGTAGATTCTGTGATTACCCCGAGCCCGGATACACTACCTTAGAATGTTGGGCATTAAGAGATGTTATAGAAGACTTCGTAAAAAAAAGTTGCTTGTGAGATTATGTGGTCTAGCCTTTCAAACAGTAAGCTCAGCAAACTCAGTGAATAGTTAATTGAGAGCAAGAGCCTTCCATTAGAACCATATTCTGATTTTGTAATGTTATACTAAAATTAATGAAAGGCTTTTGAATTTGTGTTTGAATTGTTTGGTAGAACACTGTATAGAAAGAGAGCTATTCTATATTGATTCGATATCATTCCCAGTTGATCAGTTGAGACATAGAGATGCCCCCCTTTTGGGGAGAAGGAGGGCAATGACCCTCACCCCAATAGGATAAAATCATGTGGATACATCTGGGCCTGAGATGGCATAAAGCCTACCCTATTGATACTTCCAAAATGGACAACACCTCATGTGTGGAGGTGTCATTAAACACTTAAATCTAGCAAAGAGCTATGAGCTCGCTAAGCTACGAGGTTTCCAAAATAAACTCAATTACCTACCTAAGCAACAAGATTGTTGTGGGACTGAGCAACAAGATTGCTATCTCATTGAGTAATGAGATTGCTGTGAAGCTGAGTAATAAGCTTACTGTATCACTAAGCAACAAGATTGCTATTTCACTAAGCAATAAGATTACTGTGAGACTGAACAACAAGATTGTTATCCCACTGAGCAATGAGATTGTTAACAAAGTCAAATTCATACTGCCCACAAGCAACAAGATTACTATAGCATAATCAATAAGACACAGCTCTCATGCAACCAAATGCACCCAGCTCTCATGCGACCAAACGCCCATAACTCTCGTGTGACCAATCCAGATGTTAAGAAGGTTTAATATAGCATTCAAGAGTTATAAAGAAAACTCATTCATTAAAAGGCCTCATTCAACGGGGTAAATTTACATTAGAAGATTTGAAGTACAAAATTAAAGCATAAAGCCTATAACTATCGCTTCCACAAGGAAGGAGAGAGCCGCCCCTAGGAGATGAACTCCAATAGGTCAGAGGATCAACAAGCACAATTGCTTCTTAATCTTCTTCTTCTTATAGCCCTTCTCAGCCAGTGACTCCTTACCTAACTCGCACCCAGAGTAATTCAAAAAGTGCCTAAGAGTCTGACTGGCAAGGTCGAATCTTATGATAAAATTGTGAAGAAATAATCCAAGATCTACAGAAGACTCCCTAGTAGCCAACAAGAAGAGTTATGAAGAGAAGTCATGTACAACATGCCATTATGCCTCTTAATCTTCTACAACAAACCATGTATGCCTCAAAGTGCTTCATCAAATGTCGAACTACCAAAAACATGGGAGGCTTAACTAAAGCATCCATCAAGCTATTCCATAAAGAAGTAAAAAGAGCTTATCAAGCTTTATAAACTAGTCTGGGTCTAGTAAAGGACCCAAAGGATAATTGGCTATTCTATATCAAACGATCCAAAGAAAACAAGGTTGCCACACCAACAGCCATGAATTACACATAGTAGAAGGTATGGCCAAAAGCAGGAGGAATGAAAGATTGAAGACTAAAAAGACAACATGATAGTTTGAGTGCAAAGACTTTGACTGCTTAACAAAATCACAACTCCTAGTCCGCAAAGCAAACTGAAAGTTGGAAGGCTTATGTTATGGATAAAATCTGATCTTGTAAAAAAGATAGGCAAAGACTCAACGAAAGCTAAGTACAAGCAAAAGAAGTCTAGTTTGCTAAGGTTGCTTAGTAGGCATCACCTTGCTAATCACGAGGTTAGGATGCAACAAAACCAAAGGCTAGAGGTCTAGCTTGTCAAGAAGTGAACTGCCCCGCTTAAGCTCACCTTGCCAAGTGCAAGCTCAATCTTGCTGAATGAAGGCCAATAGCAACCCCGAGCCAAGAGTCTCAGCTTGTGAGGTGAGGCACATTGCCCAACTAAAGGCTCAATGAGATGGAGGACTAGATAGGCTTACACCAGCTCACAGACAAGGGACCCACCCCCAGAAAGTAGCCTTCAAAAGCTGATTTGTAGGAATTTATATTGTCTTATACATTTAATGTTTAATGTAACTTATTTGCAACATGTAAAATTACATTTGTAACCTCCTAGCTTCTATAAATAGGAGGAGTAGGATCCTTGTAAGCTAAGCTAAAATAACTATATTGAAACTCTGTAGAATTTCTTTCAAATTAATAAAAGTTATTATGGACATAGGGACCAGTACTACCTAGTTTTAGCTAAACCATATTAAAAATATTTCATGCCATTGTTGTTCTTCCTCTTCACCATCTTCATTATCTTCCTCATCTCCTATTTCATTAACCAGGAAGCAGTTTGGGCTTCAAGAACTGATCTCAGTTGATAGGAATTTGGCAGAACTAGATTTCACCATCAACAAACTTCTTTTTTAGTAAATACTCATCTTTTAAAAATAGGCATCTAATGTCTATTCTCCAACTACTCACTTTATACATTGGTTTTTTAATAACTAACCAATATTTTTTCTCTTAACATTTTTTTTTTAAAAAAAGAGACTATTCTCTAACCATTCACTTTTACATTTCAATCAAATACAAAATTACTTAGACTATTTATAAAAGGTATTTAATATGATAAAAAAAAACTAGTGATCCATTTTGGGTTAGACTTTTTTCTGCAAAGTAATTAAAAATAAGCCATCACATTTGTTGAATTAGATTCATGCAATAAACCAGTATATTAATAAATGAAAGCATATATAATATAAATTCCAAAATCAAATTTTAACTAACAAAACAACTCTCATAGCTTCGGTGGTTGTGAAGGCAACCACAGATCCAACTATTTAGGGCATGGTAGTGGTAGAAAAGGTAATTACCACTATAAAAATGAGGGAGAATGCTATGACACTTATGGTTTGAACTGGGATTCTCGTAGCTCCAATGGTTTAGGTGATGATAGATGGTATGAGAGAAGGGTGGAAAGCCTAATTGACAATATGCAATAAGAATCTGGGGATGGTGGCCCTTAGAGATGTTCCCTTATTTGAGACCATTTTAATGATCAACAACAAAGTCCCCCATTATAGTATCTTAATGAGCTCTTCTTTTCTGCACCATGAACTGCGTATAAGTGGTCTTATGGGTGAAGTTTTGAATAAGGCATACAGGGTGTTGAATAAAGTAAGGCACATGATGGGGTTTGCCATGAAAGATCTTGTAAAATTAGGGCAAATTTCAAAGAAAAGGAGAAAGTTGGTATGCATCATTAATGAGAAAAATAAGCTTTTGAAAAAAAAAAAGGGTTAAGGACCTTAGGAAAATTACTACCAAGAGGGATGAGGTGATGAAGGAGTGGCATTAAGCCGTTTTCAACTTTTCCAACATGAAGAAGGAGCTTAGGGAGTTAAAGGAGAAAACATATGTCCTAGATATGGTAGAAAACTTTTCTACCTATAGGGGTGGTGCTGGTGACCTACACAAAGGGCAAACATTTATGATGGTGGCCAAAGGTTACTAAAAGATTTTATAATGCTTAAGTTAGTAAGAAGTAGGTAAAAAAGCTTATAATGTGTCTTAGGATTTTGAATGCATACTTAGTGGTCTTAAATAGACATGCAATCAGGGGTAAGATAGTCATGGCATATGGATAAGGCTACTAGCAGTTGTACAAAGTGGTGACATGGCATAGGTACAATACTATTTTTGTATCCGATAATGGTAGTGGCATAAGAGTGAAGTAGTATTACATTGGTATTAGAGTATATTGGGTTATCAGTACAAAGGAGACATTACAAGGTAACACTTGAGTAGTGCATGCAATGGGGGTGATTGCTAGGGGCAATAGAGGCCCGTTATGGAAAGGGCATCTGCTGTGTTGCTCGGTGGAGCCTCGTGGAGATTAAAGGAATTTTGGGCAATATTACTTACCTTCACCCCCAGGGGGTCTCCAGTGAAGGGTTGCGCTATTTTTTCTCTATTACTGTCATGGAATGATAGTTATTTTGTGACTTTTTGTGTGACAGATGGTTACTCATAGTAAATTCTTTGTGTTTTCTCACAGGCACATCATTATTGCAATCTTTTTGATATCTATTGATCTAAACTGCTGTCTCAAAATGGCTTGCACTATGTTAATCTCAATTATTGGATTAGGATATTTAAACTTGTCATTTATTTCTCCTTCACTTTCTTTATTCAAAACTTTTTAGTGTGTTTAAGAGAGAACTAGAGTTTCCTTTATCTTCTCTTTGCTTTTCATGTTTATTTTGATCATTGCTTGGAGCTTTAGAATTTTATTGGTGTCATTTTGCAATTTTTTCTGGCTCTAGTGGTGGTGATTATGGTAAGCATTCCTTCCCCTTTTCTTTCTATAAATGTTAATTTTGAGCTTGGATAAGTTTCTTACTTTTTGTTATTATTATGTTGTTGTAGATTTGCAATTTCTTCTTGCCTTTACACTTTCACATTGTTTTAGGTGCATTTGCTTTTCTATTTTTGTGGTTGATTTTGTTTGCCTAGTGAAGTTATGGGGTCTTGGTGAGGAGAGGGATTTTCCAAGTATTAAGGCCATCGTGACCATTCATGTTTCTACCCTAAGACTAGCTAGTGAGGGTAAAACTAGATCCTTGGTTTTGGATGCCACTAACACAAACACTTTTTCTAATGCCACCAACACGAACTAGGTTAATTTGGATAGGCAATGTTGGTGTAGTGACAAGGAGGCTGAGACATCCTCTTCCTTGTCTCCTTCCTCTTCTCAAGGCTCTAAGATTTTTGCATACCATCAGGCAAAGATGATAGGATGGTGAGGCAAGTGGGGGTGAGTGGTAATGTTTATGGTAGGCATGCATAACTTGTTTGACCACCATTGATACCATGAGGTATAAAGTCCCATGATGAAAATAAGGTCGAAAGGGTGGCGATAGTAAAAGATAATATATACGAGTATGCAGCGAGAAAGAGGTAAGGTCCAAGTATTCAAATGATGAATCAATCTCATTTAATAGGATTTGAAGGAGAGGTGTATGGTGGAACATTGTATGAGGGGGCGATTAGGTTTGTTCACCCCTAGCCTGACAAATGCCTCTATAGTTATGTTACATCAAACTTCTTCATTGTTATAGGAAAAATCTGGAATTACCCTGATGGACCAGCAAACAGTCCAAGTGTGGCAAGGCTTTAACTCAAACAGTGGCCAGAACATCAAGATTCTAGCTCACATCGCACAGTGACTTCCTCAGTTCAAGCTCATCCCTAATGTAGCAAGCTCGACCTCACTGCCCCAAAGGTAGACACTCCTCCAGACTAAAGGATCTAGCCAGTGATGAGTGATCAGCGACCTGAGAGCTCATTGAGCAGGAGACCAATACATGTATTCCCTAGTAGACACACGGGGCCCACCTGCAGAAGATAATTTGCAGTAGTCAAATTACAGGATTTAGTCAGACTGTCCTATCTTGTACATTAAATAATTGATGTAATAGATTTACTACATATAAAATTATACTTATAACCTCCTCTCCTTCATAAATACAAAAAGGAGGTGAACGTTAAGGGAGAGAAGAGAGACTGATATACTGAAATTTTGTAAAAATAGTATTCTCATATCAATACATTACCGTGGATGTAGGGTCTGGTGCCATCTAGATTTGGCCAAACCATGTTAAAAGCCTTAGTGCTTGCTTACTACTCTTCCCTCCTCTCTTGTTTGTTCTATTGATTTCCTGTTTTAGAACCAGTTAGTAGTTTGAGATCCCGGAAGAACCTTTAGTTAGTTGGAGTTTGGATTAGAACAGATTCCACCATCAACAATTCCTTCTTTCATTCATACAAAAAATGCTTGTGATCCCACCATTTACCTAGTTTGAAAAAGATCTAATAATGGCTTTGGGTGTTACCCCCTGCCAACTTTCCTTTAACACTTAGCATGTGATGAAAGTTGGCTAGGTGGTCTTCTTTTTAGCAAAGAGTTGGTTGAATCTAGAGGCATTTTACAACTTCTTCAATTAGGGCACTAGAGATAGTATGGTATACTTCTAGGATCATGCTTTGTGAATACGTGACAAGGGTTTGAAGATTATAACCAAGATTCCTTTTGACCCAAAAAGTAAAAAGGATGAGTTCCTTAATGTAAAGCAATGCATAACCCTCCTTATCTTCCTTGTTGGATGAATCCAGAGAGGTAACTTCATTTCTGGTGAGATAACAATAGCTGGTCCAAAGTCTAGTTTTTATGGATGTTGATGAGCATGCCAATAAGGAGGCTAAGACTACTATTCTCACCATCTTGGAACTACTATAGGAAAATCACCATAACTTCACTAGTGGCATGCTTTTAGGTATACGTCTTTTTAATTTATTTATTCTCATTTTATTTTGTAGTATTGGTTTTGTCATTTTTGTGTAGGTGTTCACTAAAGAATGGTGATAAACATCCTTATTCCCCTTCCTCACCACTCTTTTGGTGGGATGAGTATACCACTTCCACCTCTATACATCTGTTCCAAGAGTGGACATCACTTTAGCATTGGGGGCAATCATCATTTAGGTAGTGGTCAACACCACTCTCGTGGCTTCAGTGGCTCTGGAAGAGACCATCAATCTAGCCATTCAGGGCATGGTGGTGGCGATGAAGGCGATTACTGTTATAGATATAAAGGTGAACATCGTGAGACTTATAGGTCAAACTGGGATTCTCATAGCTCTAATGTTTCAAGCAATGATAGGTCATATGAGAGAAGAATAGAAATCCAAAGCGATAATAAGTAATAAGAATCTTGAGAAGGTGGCCTTCGAAGATCTTCCTAGATTCGAGACCATTATAATGATCAATAGCAAAGTCCCCCATTGCCAAGTTGCCACGAGGAGATCTAGGAAAGAGGGGTTTGTTGTTGAGCTTTTCTTTTTTGCATCATCAACTATGCATAGCCAGTTTGTGGGTGAAGTTTTGAATAGGGCATATAGGGCACTGGATAATGGAGGATGCATAGTGGGGCCTGCCATGGAGGATCTTGTGGAATTAAGGTGATTTTGGGAGGAATGGAGTAAGTTGGAGTGCACCATTGATGAGAAAAATAAGCTTCTAAACAAAGGGTCAAGGACCTTAGGAAATCTACTTTTAAGAGAGATGCAACAATGAAAGAGTGGGATTAAGTGATTTTAAACTTTTCCAATGTAAGGAATTCAAGGAGTTGAAAGAGAAAATAGATGTCTTGGATGCCTAAATCACCTCAACTAACAAGGCGGTGATATAGGCAAACAATAAAAAGATCTAGGCACAGGGTAGGATGGCTATGCTTGAGCAAGAATTGGTTGAAATGAAGAAGGCATTGGCATCATGAAAAATGAAGGCAACAACTAGAGAGTTGCATTTTAAGGTTTAAAGGCCAATAAGTTGAAAAACTGCCATGACTCATGGAATAATGCCATCTACTAGATTAAGTGTGACAATCTCAACATCATTCTTGATCTTTCCTAGATTAACTATGCATTACGAAAGGAGCAAAAGTCATTGTTATTAGCGAAGAAACCTACTTTTCAAAATTACCTACGGGCTTAATTTTAAAACTAAATATCGTTATTATGTTCTTAAAATTTCTAAGAATATTATTTCCATTTCTTGTTTAGATCAAGAAGGATTTGCTTTTACCTTTAAGAATAAAAGTTGTTCTTTTTCACATGGTAACATGTTTTACGGTATTGGTAATCTTGTTAATGGATTGTATATTCTAGAACTAAGATAAAAGATCTCAAACATCACATATAAGAAACTAAATTTTAATGAATCCACAAATTCATTCCATCTTTGGTATTATAGACTTGGTCATATTAATGAAATAAAAATCACAAAGTTTCATAAAGATGGATATTAGGATCCATTTGATTACAAATCATATGAAACTTGTGAGTTATATCTCACTTAGAAAATGACTAAGAAACCTTTAGTGGAAAGGGTGAAAATACCAAAGAAGCACGAGAGTTAATACATAGTGATGTATATGATCCAACAACTACTCTAGTAAGAGGTGCATTTTCCTTCTTTATCGCCTTTATCGATGACTATTCTAGGTATGAGTACGTGTATTTGATGAATTGCAAGCCTAAAGCCTTTGTAAAGTTCAAAGAATTCACAAGTAAAGTAGAGAAATAAACTGGAAAAAGTATCAAGACACTTAGATCTGATCAAGGTGGAGAATAGTTAAACCAAGAATTTATTGATTATTTAAAAGACTTACAGGCCACAAATGAATGGTGTTTTAGAAAGGAGAAATCCTACTTTGCTTGACATGGTATGGTCCATGATGAGCTTTGCAACTTTACCAATCTTTTTCTGGGGCTATAGTTAGAAATTGTTGCATACATCCTTAACCATGTCCCATCAAAGTTTGTTGATAAAACAAGGTAGGAGCTATGGCTCTAAAAGAAACTAAATCTTTCACACTTGAATATTTGGGGATATTCTACTTATGTGAAATGGATCATCAATAAAACAAGGTAGGAGCTATGACTCTAAAAGAAACTAAATCTTTCACACTTGAATATTTAGGGATATTCTACTTATGTGAAGTGGATCATCACAACCAAGCTAGGATCTAAGTGTGATAAATGTTTATTCATTGGATACTCTAAGGCAACAAGGGGTTACTACTTTTACCACACTATTAAGGAAAAAGTGTTTGTCTTAACAAACACTACCTTCTTGGAAAATGAGTTTACCTTTAAAAAAAGATAGTATGAGTAAAGTAGAACTTGAAAAGGTTCAAGAACCACAAAATAATATAGATCACATGGTTGAGGATAAGCCTGATCAAGTATTTCAAAAGGTTAAGATAAGTAATCAAGCTCAAAGTACACCTGTACTCTGGAGATCTAGTAGGAAACGTCATGAACTTAAAAGATATGATTTTTTCCTCACAAAAGAGAACAACGTAATGATTGTTCAAGATAATAAACCTACTAGTTACCAAGAAGTAATATCAGATATTGATTCCTCGAAGTGTGAAGAAGCCATGAAATTTGAAATAGATTCAATGCATTGAAACCAAGTAGGAGACTTGGTCACTACACCTGAAGAAATAAAATGCACTAAGTGCAAGTGGGTCTTTAAAAGAAAGATAGATGCAGATGGCAAAGTACAAACATATAAGGCTAAGTTGGTGGCAAAAGATTATAGGCAAGTATAAGATATTAACTATGAGGAAACCTTTTTGTCAATTGCCTTGTTGAAGTCCATTAGGATTTTAGTTGTAATAGCTACATACCATGACTATGAGATTTGGCAAATGGATATTAAAATAAGTTTCCTTGATGGAAACTTGAAAAAGGATGTATATATGATACAACCTGAGGGATTTATCTCTAAAACTAAACCCCATAAGGTATGCAAACTATAAAGGTCCATATATGGATTAAAGCAAGCTTCACGGAGTTGAAACATCCATTTTGATAAAGTAGTCAAATTGTTTAACTTCGACAAGAACATTAATGAACCATGTGTATACAAGAAGGTGGGTAGGAGTGCAATCATCTCCCTATTATTGTATGTAAATGACATATTACTTATAAGAAACATATTCCCATGTTATAATCTATCAAGATATGGATGTCCAAAGCATTCTCCATAAACAATTTGGAAAAAGCAAGCTATATTTTTGGTATGAAGATCTATAAAGATAGATCTAAAAGGTTACTTAGCCTCTTCCAATCCACATGTATTGACAAAGTTTTAAAAAGTTTTAGGATGGATGGGTTTAAAAAAGAGTTCTTACTCAGGTCTCATGATGTTCACTTGTCTAAGAAACAATGTCCTAAGATAGAAGATAAATAGAAATGCGTGAGTGAGATTCCCTATGCATTAGCAATAAGGTCAATCATGCATGTCATGTTATGTATGTGACTAGATGTCTTCTATACACTTAGTGTCACTAGTAGATATCAGGCCAATCTAGATGAAAGTTACTAGAGTGCAGTCAAGGTCATCCTTAAGTAATTGAGAAAAACAAAGGATATGTTCTTGATATTTGAAGGAAACCCTGATTTAAGAATTAGAGGTTACACAAATGCTAGTTTTCAGCCAAATTACAAAGATTAATAATCACAGTCAGGATTTATATTCACTCTTAATAGAGGTGTGGTATATTGGAAAAGTTCCAAGCAAGATACCGCAGTAGATTCTACAATTGAAGCTGAGTACGTTACTTCTTCAAAAGCAACAAAAAAAGTTGTTTGGATAAATAAGTTCATCACAAAACTAGGGGTGGTTCCTAACATTGTTAATCGAATAGAAATTATTGTGATAGCAATGGAGCTATAGCACCAACTAAGGAACCAAGGTCTCATTAAATATCTAAACATGTCATGAGGTGTTACCATTTGATCAAAGGGATCATAGAGCATAATGAAATACGAATAGAATGGATTCCTACATATGAGAATGTAGCTAATCCCTTCACTAAGCCTCTATCCTAATAGAAGCTTTATCATCATTTAGAAAGAATTGGGATTAGATACTAGGGTGATTGGCTCTAGATTAAGTGGAAGATTGTTAGTATAGATGCCTTAGAGACAATCAGTTGTAATGGCATGAAAACTACATCTCTTAGCATATCTAATAAACATGATGTTTTGGCCTCTTTATCAAGTTAGTTTTAATACATATATTTCGATATATGTATATTATATTGGATAAAGTCCTTAAAATATGATTATGTATAAATTAATTATAATTGGAATTGTAGTTATAAGATTATTTATTCATATAATTATATTTCTAAATATCTCTAGTTATTGAATTATTGATAAAATAAGATATCAATAATTCATAAGTAAACTAACATATGTCATCTCACATTCTTCTAAAAGGATGTAGTGATCTCATACACTGTAGATGTTTTAATATTTGGACGAGATAAATAGGTATACATTATGAAACATAAACTGGATTGACCCACCAGAAAAAATTATATGGGATGTTACCATGTGTCAATGGACTTCTCATATGAAAGGTGATGTAAATGATCTTTAGATTTGATATCAACATAATATTTTATGTATGGATTTGTGTTATTCTAGGCTTGAACTCTTAGAACATAGATGTGAATAATTGTTGGATGCACAACAAAATACATTAAGGTAGTGATTGATCAAGAAAGGATTCATATTCCTTTGTAAGAAGGAAAAGTATTCAAAAAATGTTTAATACTTGGCCTATGATCAAAATCAAAGGCTTATGTATTAAATTATACATCAGAATCATAATTATTTGTGAGATAACACATATTCAGACATGCACCTATAATTTGATGTTCAATTAGGGTTGACACTTGAACCATACCTAAGTCCAATTTGCATATCAAGAAATGAAGGGATTGAATTACACACTAACACCTTATCTTGAAGGGTTTTGATTTTCTTAAATCTATTGCTGGCATTTGGGTGGACATGATGTTTTGCTAGAATCCAATCATGATTTATGAATTTGTTTGAACAATTTAGGAAAATTGTGTTTAAACTAAAAGGAGTTTTAATTCAATTAAGCTTATAGAAGCTTGTAAATAAATTCATCACCAACATGCATAGAAAGCTAATGGGTCACACACAATAGAATCTCTTTAATCCAAAGTCAAAGAAAAAGTTAGAATATAAAATGTTTTGAATTCAAAAATTGAATTAGTGAATATCTTGAAATTTTGAAATGATTAATTAAATGTACTAATATGATTAAAAATGTTAATTAATCAATGATTTAATAATTCTTATAGAGATTACAATTATTAAATAGTAGTAAATTTTTAATGTTTATATTTGAATGCTGTTAGAACATTTACATTAACTTTGAAGGAGATCATAAGTGAAAGAATGGTTTCTCACTTAGAAAGTTGCTTTAATTAATGAATTAAAATAATTTGAGAAGTATAATATAGGAGAGTTTATGAGTATGAACTCATAGTTTGAGTTTATTGGACATAAAAAGAGAGCACATGATGGTGAATGAGTTTGGACTCATTGAAGAGTATAGAATCCTTGGGCCAAGAGGGCAGCACACAAGCCTAGAGTATCAACCCTAGCCATGCAAACCATCCACTTGGTGAAGTGGATGACACGAGCAAGGTAAAATCCTAACTTGTGCACCACTCTTGCTTACCCCTCATTCTTGTGCTCCAATCTCTTCTATTTAGATAAGAGAGATGCCAACCCTTTGAAAGTGAGACAACAAAATACACCAAGTACATGTGTTATGTGCCTAAAATACTCTCTTAGTATAATCTCTCTTCCTATCTACTTTTTGTATTCAAACACCAACCCTAGCTAAGTGAAGTCATGATTCCTTTGAAAACTAACACCTTTTAAGCTAAGTGATTCCCACTCTACCTATTGCATGAATCTTAGTGAAGGTTTTGAATTAAATTAGTTTATGTGGACCACTATTAGTATTGGAAATCAAATCTAAAGGAGTTACCTGAAAACAATATGGAGGATTTGATTATATGGCTTGTTAGAGAGTTTGTGAAAGTACTTAGAGATCAAACTCAGATTTGAAAATCGAGGATTTTGAGGACAACTCTCAAAAAGGTATAATTCAAATCATTATTTTCAAGTTTATATGAATTATACAATATTTTATAAGTTAATTTGTAAACAACATGATCTGGATTTAGGAAATTTTAAAATTTTGTTGCATATACTTGATGCTTTTGATCAATTTTTCCTAACAAATTTGGCAATGGTAATGACCCAAAAATAGGGGTAGCTCTATATTAGTGCAGAGTATATTGGCTTGTTAGTACAATAAAGACATTACAAGGTATCTCCCAACTAGCGGTCACCAAGGTCGGTCTACGTGAGGATTTTTTTTTCCTTTTATCTTTCATGGATTGTCATAAAGCATCAAACCCATCAAGTAACCCCATTTTGGATTCATGTTTTCTAGTTTCTTGATGCAAACTCTCTTTTTTGCAGCAACCATATTATTGTTTTTAGAGCTTAATTTCCTCTTGTTGAAATAAAGAGAGCATTGCACTTGATCCGCTGTTGATGTTGACTGTTGTTGTTGTTATTGTTGTTGAGATTTAGCCAAATGAAAAACAATTTTTGAAGATTTTTTTCTTTTCCATGATAATGGAGGCAACAAAAGAAGAAGAAGAAGCAATAAGAGGTGTTAAAGAGAATGTTGTAGTACTTTGTATAGTTAAAATGCATGAAAATGTGTACGTCGCCCATATTTATTGGGAATTCTATAATGACCCAAACTGTATTGTAATCCAAATAGGTTTAGGACTAGTTAATGATGTAGTAGTGTAGTACTATACTACTGCTTTTGAATCACAAGATAAACAGACTTATAATTCTCTTTTTTTGGGAGCAAACTACATTGCATATATGTATAGAAGTACAAACTAAAAATCATTGTTGTCTTCATGAAATTTATGTTGACATTTCAATATGAACCAAAATTCTAGAAAAATGATAGCACACGGTAAAGCATGAGTTCATAAAAAAATGTGAGTCTCGTATTTGAGTTGAGTCAAGTTAGGGTAGCTCTTGTTATCTGTGCTCTCATGTAAAAATTCTTGTTGAAATATTAATATTTAATTCATAAGGAAACTTAATTTACTGTTCATACAAACATCGTTATGAAACCTGAACATTTTGATATAAGATAAGATAAATTTATTTATCTGTTTACATGTTTTGTAGTTTATCTTGTTTTTCATTTTCTGCATCTACATCTTTAAATTCTTCACAAATAAAATTTAAAGATGATTCAAATTCTATTTTCAAAAAGGATATCAATTTTAAAGATATCAATCAATAAATTGATGACTGAGAAATTCCCAAAATCCTAAACAAAGAGCTTTACAAATCAATTTCTTCTTTCTTAAATAAATCTGATTATGAAATTAGTACTATTGAACAAATAATAAGTATAGAACCCAAAAAAGAAGAATTTAGTCTTCTTTTGGCCAAATCTATTAAAAAACACAAATCCAAATATAATTTTATGCATATAGGTTATGTACAAGTTGCTACAAAATCTATGCAAAAACTAGGATTAAATAATACCATCTTGTTATGCCTTAGAGATGGACATTTCAACAAGTTCCATGAATCCATTTTAGGAATAGTAGAAACTAGTCTTTCTATAGAACCAATTTATTTCAACTACTTTTCTAATATTCCAATTTGCCTTGGGGAACAATATCCTAAAGATTTACTACTCCAAGTTCTTTTTGTGAATAATTTGGATTTATTTATCTAAAAACCTTCAAACTAAAGCATAGGCATAGAGCCAAGTAAGTTGAACCCAACCAACAACAAAAGCAAAAGCCTTATAAGAGAAAAATATCCTAAAAGGAAACCATGATATATCCCTCCACCAAATCAACATATTAGACCAATCTATTTAGATGCAATAAGCTAGGTCATATAACCAAATATTGTAGATTAAACAAAAAGTTTAAAAACCTTCAACTTGTGGAAGGAATTTGTTATGGGCAAAATCCAATCTTATGTAATGGAAAGGCAAAAGCCCAGTGAAGACCAAGAACCAATTAGAGATAGCCCAGCTCGCCAAAGTAGCTCCACCTCACTAACCGCGAGGCCGGGACGCAAGTAAGGCCCAAAGCCAGAGTGACAACTCGTTAAAGCTCGCCTCGCCAAGAGCTAAGCTTGCTTCGCTGGAAGAAAGCCAATAGCAACCCCGAGCTAAGCATCTCAACTCGTAAGACCAGGCACATTGTCTATCTAAAAGATCAGTGACGGAAAGACTTACATGAAGTCTCAAATCTAGCAGACATATGGGGTTTATCTGTATAAAGCAATCTGTGAAAGTCGATTTGCAAGAGATAATTGTCTAGTACATTTAATGTTTGTAATGATGTATTTACTGCATGTAAAATTATAATTGTAACCATATAGGAGGAGAAGGATCCTTGTAGAACAAGCTGAAGCTAATATATTGAAACTCTATAGAATTCACTTCAAATTAATAAAAACTACCATAGATGTAAGGTCTGGTACTGTCCAAATTTAGCCGAACCACATTAAAAATACTACATCCATTGCTCTTCTTCCTGTCCACCATCTTCATCATCTTTTCCATTTCTCACTTCCTTCACCAAAAAGTAGTTTGGGGATAAAAGAACTATGCTGGTTGACTGGAATCTAGCAGAACCAAATTTCACTGTTAACATTTTGTCGCTAGAAAGAGGGCCCATCTGCTTTCCAAGTTATTTTTCTATTCGACTATAATGGTGAAAGGAAGAATCACTAGGAGTTCAAACACCCCAGTTGTTCAGCCTGTAGACATTTCTATTGCCGAAGCTCGTCCTTAGCCTATCACTACCCCCAAAACTGAAGAAGCACAAATGCCTCATCAGCCACTGCCAGTGCTCGAGAACATGGTAAGAGAGCTAGCTGAAACTATTAGAATGCTAGCACAAGTGCAAGCCCAAGGTGCACAGAGGTAGGAGGAAATTGTAGCCCAGCTCTAGCAACTATGTGAAGAAACTCAAAAGGAGACTTGTGAGAATCGAGATAGTCAGTGATCTGGGGGCTCGCAACAAGTTGAAAGCTCTGGCCTGTAGTTTGAAACATGGGACCCGATAATAAAGGAAGTTCTCCAAAGGCTGAAACAACTAGAAGAGTGCCCCCATTCTCAAAACCATCAACCTCATCATGAGGAAAGGTCGCCATTTTCTATGGAGATTGAAATGCAACCCCTTCCATAGAAATTCAAGGTGCCCGTGATCCCATTATACAATTGGAAATAGCGACCTATGTGACCATCTAGGCACGTTCAATGTCTAGATGAATCTTCAAACAACTAACTCTCTAGTCAAATATCACGTCTTCCCGGCCACATTAGGAGGTATACCCCTAGCATGGTTCAAAAGCCTCTCAACTCATAGCGTCAATAGTTTGGAAGAATGTCAAAAGAAATTCATCGACCAATACTAGCCATCAAAGAGGTAGCTCGCACTTCCCTGCTATCTTGCAATGATCTTTCAACTCAAGAATGAATTGCTGAAGGATTATATAGCCAGGTTCAGGCATAAAGCAAACTCCATAGAGAATCCCTCAGAGGAAAGTATCTTAACAGCAATCTCAACTGGGCTCTACAAGGATGGAAAGTTATACAAAAGCCTTTACAAATCCCTGACTTGAGATCTCACTGAATTCTATGAGCGAGCTGCCAAACAAATAAGATGGGAGGAGACCTTCGGCATTGAAGAGCCTAAGTATAAAAGTGAAATGGCCAGTGCTTCCCAAAGCAAAAAAAGGAGCAATAAGAGTTAGAACCATGGTACTAGCAGCCGGCTCATGAATAAGGACAAAATCGGGCGATCTCAACCTCACGGTCACTATAAAAGCTATAGCATTCTGTTTGATACGCAAGATAAGATGTTTGCAGTAGAATGAGACAAGGAAAACTTTAGGAAGCCCAAGCCCCTTTCGACTCCTGGCAAATTCAGGAGCAATAAAGATAAGTTTTATGCCTACCATAATGAGATTGGGCACAATACTTTGGAACGTTGGGCACTAAAGGATGCCATTGAAGATCTTATTAGAAGAGGTCAGTTACAGGACTATGTGGTGAGGCCATCAAAGCAGCAAGCTCAACAGACTTAGTGCATTGCTGATCTGAAGCGAGAGCCATCTGTCAAAACCATATTCTGATCCTATAATATTATCTTGGAGTAAATGAAAATATTCCAAATTTTTGTCTAATTACCCCAGTAGAATGCTGCCCATATCAAAAATCCAACAAAGAGCTATGAGCTTGCTAAGGTGCAGAGGCACTATTAAACACTCAAAGATCCAGCAAAGAGCTATGAGCTTGCTAAGGTACGGAGGCACTATCAAACACTCAAAAATCCAACAAAGAGCTATGAGCTCGCTGAGGTGCGGAGGCACTATTAAATAATCAAAATTCAGTAAAGCTATGAGCTTGATAAGATGCAAAGGCGTCAAAATAAATTTAACTACCTGCCTACTAAGCAACAAAGTTGCCATGGCATAAATAGTTAAACGTAGCTCTCATGTGACTAAATGATCGTAGCTCGCATGCGGTCTCTCTTTCTAGGCGTAGCTAGCATGCGTCCTATCTGAATATCATATTTTGAATTTTAAAGGCACTTGGATGCCGAGATTTACTAATTGAATATGGCTGATTGGTCATTGAATCATCTTACTCAACTGTTCTTTATAGGAGTACCACATACGAAAGATGCAAAATAACAAGGAAAGTTTATTCATTAAAGGCCTCATTCAATGAAGTAAAATTACATCAGAAGAAAGGAAATTACAGAAAAAAAAGTACAAAGGCTATGGTTATTGATTCCACAGAGAAGAAGAAAGCCAGCTACCGGGACTACTCCTGCTTATATCCCTCCTTAGCCAGCATCTCTTTCATTCCCAGAGCAATTCAAAAAACACCAGGAGTCTAGCTGGCAAGGCTGAATCCCATAGTATGACCATGAGAAAATAATCCAAAATTTGTATAAAACTCCCATACAGCCAGCATAAAGAGCTATCCATGGGAGTCACATGCAGTAGGCCATTCATGCCTCGTGGTCTTCTGCAGTAGGCCATACACACCTCAAAACACTTCACCAGAAGGTAAACTATCAAAAACATTAAGGGCTTAGCTGAAGCTTCCATCAAGCCATTTCATGAAAAAGCAAGAAGAGCTTCTCAAGCTTT
Organism: Saraca asoca; assembly: GCA_026873985.1. Lineage (NCBI taxonomy): Eukaryota > Viridiplantae > Streptophyta > Magnoliopsida > Fabales > Fabaceae > Saraca > Saraca asoca. The sequence goes on from JANHAO010001489.1 coordinate 26,274, forward strand.
ATAAACTAGTCTGGGTTCAGCAAAAAACCTAATGGACAATTGGCTATCTTAAATCAGATGGTCCAGAGAAAAAAAGGTAGTCATGCCAACGTCTATAAATTGTGCACAAAGCAAACTGAGAGTTAAGGGGCTTATGTTATAGGCAAAATCTGATCTTACATAATGGAAAGGCAAAAGCCCGGTGAAGATCGAGAACCAGTTAAAGATAGCCCAGCTCGCTAAAGTAGCTCCACCTCACTAACCATGAGGCCAAGATGCAAGTAAGGGCCAAAGCCAAAGAGACAGCTCGCTTCGCTAGAAGAAAGCCAACAGTAACCCTGAGCCAAGCATCTCAGTTTGCAAGACTAGGCACATTGTTCAGCTAAAAGATCAACGACAAAAGACTTACATCAGGTCTCAAATCTAGCAGACATGTAGGGTCTACCTACAGAAAGCAATCTGCAAGAGCCGGTTTGCAAGAGATAATTATCTTGTACATTTGATATTTGTAATGATGTATTTACTGCATATAAAATTACAATTGTAACCATCTTCCTTCTATAAATAGGAGGAGAAAGATCCTTGTAGAGCAAGTTGAAGCTAATATATTGAAACTCTGTAGAATTCACTTCAGATTAATAAAAGCTACCGTGGACATAGGGTCTAGTACTATCCAGATTTAGTTGAACCACATTAAAAATACTGCATTCCATTGCTCTTCTTCCTCTCCACCATCTTCATCATCTTCTCCATTTCTCACTTCATTCACCAGAAAGTAGTTTGGGGACAAAAGAACTACACTGGTTAACTGGAATCTAGCAGAACCAGATTTCACCATCAATAGAATCCTAAACCAAATTAGTAACTTATTGGTTGAAGAATCTTCTAAAATAGATAAGTTTAGTAGAACTCAATTAAGAAAATAATCAAATTCAAAATGATGATTGTTATTCTTCTGATATTGAAGAAACATCATCACCAAATAATAAGGTATATGTTCTTACAAAAGTACAAGGTCTTCTTTTCAAAATCATCTACCATTTGCCTCATGATGAGTAAAAGAAAAGTTACCTCCAAAAAATTAAACAACTATAGAAAAACCTTTAACCGCTTACAAACAAATGCCAACAAATAAATATGATTTTAAAAATATTTTATATAGATTTAACTCAAAAAATAGTAAACCTCCAATCTTGTAGGATTTATAGTTTGAAGTTAATCTTCTTAAAAATGAAGTGAAAGAACTAAAACAATAGCAAAATCACTATGATTTAGTGCTTTCAAATCTCCAAAAACATAGAGAAGAGATCATAGATAGTAGAGAAGATATTGCTGAAAAAGCTTGTAGAATCACTTCAAAATTGTCTATCCAAAAATGGTATATTTCCATTAAATTAATTATCTGTTGATAGTGATTTTTGGACCTGTAAAAAGCCTAGCAGACTAGCAGTGGACTAGCTAGCATACTAGCCCCCAAACAAGCTGACAACACATCACTTGACATATACAAATCCTTTCACTGCTCAGTATAACATTTGTACTTTATTATCATTATTATTAAGGTTATTGTTGTAATATTTAATATTACCGTTGTAATTACTCCGTGCCTATATAATAAAGGAAAGAACTACTGTAAAGGGGACCTCCCCTCTTCCTCAAATAAAGGGGATGGTGAATCCCTCTCTTCTAAAGAAAATACATTTTCAGCAATAAAATTGATCGTGGATGTAGGGGTCCCAAGGAGAACTTTGGCTAAACCACATTAAAAAAATCTTATATTCTTGATGTTCTTCATCTTCTTCTTGCTTTCTGCTTCTATTTACTGCATTTATAGCCAAATTGCAGCTTGAGGTAATAAGAACTGTATGGTTGACTAGAGTTTGACCCAAAACCAAATTTCACCATTAATATTTTGGCACTAAAGGAAGGGCCTGGTTGATTTCTCGTTCGACTGTGATGGCTAAAGGAAGAACTGCCTAGAGACGAAACTAATCAACCCATTTCCTTTCTGGCCCGATTTACAGCTAAATAGCAGCCCATCATGCACCAGCTATTATTCCTATGGGCAGATCGCAATCAGTAGGGGTTAAATCTTTCGCTCCTTCGGTTCTAAAACTTATTCGTCACAGCTTGAAACTCTGAGGTGTTGCCTTGCATACAGATGTGGCTGTAATATCGACTCTTTCAATAGGAATGATTGCAAAATGAAGCTGCTGAATCATAGGCCCTGTCCCCTGCCTAGTTACTGTGATCCATTAGGTTAACAATAACTGCTACCTACAATGAAACTTGTCTTCATCAGAGGTTGAACATTCACAACAACCTATAGCATTGTCCTAGGCTAGATGTGTTCTAGCTTTGCAAGTTGATTAGCAGTGGCTGGGTTCAGTGGTCTCATAGCAACTGTGCAGTTTCAATTCTACAGTGATGTAGCAGCTCGATGACGAGCTCATGCAGCCTATTATGACTCGATTTGACAATGAGCCCAATTACAGACACAATGAATAGGGGACCAGCAGTCATATTCACTAAGGCTCTTGTGCTATGACTCACTGTGGCCCAGGTGCTATGATTGAACATGAGTCATAGTAGGCATATGCTAAGGAGTGCTAGCTAGTTACTTAGCAACTTAGGTATAGTAGGAATTGTCAAGTTATTATAAGGTGTGTACGTTATATTAGTCGATTAGTGAATACCATGAGTATGCGGCACCATGAAAAGCCCAGTTTACTCGCGAACTTGCACAAATCGATCATATGGAGGAGCCAACCTTGATGTCGGGTGAGTAGTGACCACCAAAACCAGGGAGTCCCCATGCAACAAGCTCTCACAAATACTAGCCATGCAAGACCCAGGTCCCCCATGAGCTTGCATGACCACCCAATGACCAGGGCCGATGATGATCTCTCACCATCCTGCAGTCCTGGCTCAATAACTCAACAAGGCAATATCGCACCATGTAGTAGGGCTCCAACTCACACAGCCATGTGATAAAGCCAGGCTTGATGAATGAAGTTGCATATGCAGCTCATCAACAATAGTAGCGACCTTTGGCCTAAAGTGGAGTTCACGGCCATAAACCTCTAATATAGTCAGCTCGTGCATGGCAAGCATGTGTGATCCAGATTGTTCGTGAGCTTTCACGTGTAACCATGCAAAATTTAAGGTACTTATGAACTTATGCACGATAGCTATGCAGCATCATTGGATCAAAGTAAAGCTCGCATCCATATGTGTCTTCATGTAATGATGTGGCCCACTAGACATGTAGAGGAACTGGACTAAAGTTTACCCCACGGCGTTCATGCATCGTCTAGGAGATCTCACAAAAAGGTTGAAACAGAGCTTAAACTCGTGATCACTTTCAACCTCGAGCTCATATGCGCATGCAATGCAAAGGAGATGAACAAGAGTCAAGTTTGTCGCGACCATGTAACATCTTGTTTGATCTTAGGTTCGCGTACTCACCATGCAGAGGAAAATAGCCCAAAGCTGGGCCTGCACTGTAGGCATCTTTATATGACAAGATGGCACATTAGCCATGTGGGAATGCTGGCCGAACTTGAGCTCATGGACACAAGTCATGCATGCTAGCCATGCAGAGCTAACCATGAAGTCAAGCATGCAGCAACCACACAATGCCCTGTCTATCTCAAACCTATGCACCGGTTATGCAAAGATGACCCAACGTTAAGCCTGCCACCACAGGTTCCTCCATGCAACAAAATGACACTGGCAACACGATAGCACATTTGAAGGTGAGCTCATAGACCATAAAGCTTGGGCCCGATCTCGAGCTCGCTGGTCGTGCAGAGGATTTTAGTGCGTCCACAAGCTTGCATTGCTATGAAGGGGCAGTCCGCCAACAAGGTGCTCAACCTTTTTGGACTGATCGATGTTGGCCCGAACTAAAGAATTACAATGGCAAATTATAGGCTTTTCAAGCTTTTCTTAAGATGGAGGCTCTCTTAATTAGGAGGCAAGGTTAGACAGTTACGGCCAGGGCATTATTATTGCTTTTGGTTCTTTGCCTGTGGATTCCCACAAAAGCAGTGGGTATGATAGGCAATACTACTATAACTATTACCATTTCTCTAACACCAAGTGTTGTGAAAATTGGAGTCTTGTTTACTCTTCATTCAACCATTAGAAGATTAGTTAAGCTTGTAGTTTTAGTTGCTGTCGAAGATGTTAATCCTAATACAGGCATTCTCCCAGACATTAAACTAGAAGTCATTTTGCCTAACACGAATTGCAGTTGCTTTCCTGGAACAGTGGAAGCTTCAACGTGTAACTTTGTGGCTGATGGAGGATGAAGTAATAGTTACCGTTGGACCACAGTCCTCTGGGATAGCTCATGTCATCTCCCATATTGTCAATGAACTCCATGTATCTCTACTATCATTTGGAGCGACAAATCCTACTCTCTCTACTTTGCGGTACCTGTATTTTGTCTGCGCTACCTAGAGTGATCATTATCAAATATTTGCAATTACAGATGTAATCGACTATTTTGGATGAATGGAAGTAATTCCCATCCTTGTAGATGATGACAATGGAAGAAAGGGAATTGCTGTGTTGGGTGGTGCCCTAGCAAGAAAGCATGAAAAGATCTTTTACAAAGCCGCCAAAAGTGACATAGTTGACCCATTAACTGTAGTAAACTTAATGGAATCACGCATCTATATTTTGTTAATCCTGATACTGCTGATTCAACTGATCCTGACATAACAAAACTTTTACAAGGGGTCATTGCTTTACACCATTATATTCCTGATGCAAATAAAAAAAAGAGTTTAATCTCTCGGCTAAGTGAGTTGTCCAATCTGAGTAGCTTCCTCCCGACCATGGATATTCATGGTCGAACTTGTGGCTCTGGATGATGAAGTCATAGTAGGATCTATATGACGGTTGCCGAAAAATATACATTTTGGCTCAAGTCCTAAGAGATAGCATGTTGCGTGGTCATATGGTACATAAACAAAAAGGAGGAAGTGGGAATATGAGTCGAAGTCAACATTATGAATTGAAAAGCATCAGATACAACTATGTGTTGAAGTCAGTATTAGGCTGAAATACGTTCAAGGAAACTTCGCAAGCTGCAGTACACTCGAGATAGCATTACGAGTCAAAAAACATTCAAGATAGCATCACGTTTTTGTTTGTCAAGCTCGTGGTCTAGCCATAAGGAGAAGCTAATCCGCTGTCGAGCTTGACCATGTAGCATTACATCTGATCTCGAGCTCATAATTATAGGCCATGCGAAGCAACAGCCGCACGGAACTAGGTTACTAACGACCTTGCACGCGCTGGCCATGAGGAGCTAGTCTTGGAAACTCAGTACACAGAAACCACGAGGCCTTAAGTCCCATCTTGAGTTCACATGTTGGACGTATGATAACACCAGACAAAAGTAGAGCTCGTGTGCACCTGCTTATAGTAAGATGGCCTAAAATTGAGTCCTCTACAACCATGCAGCATGAAGGTTCCACCTCGAGCTCACAAAGGGAGATGGCCCGGAACCCACGCATGCCCGCAACACAGCTATGCCGGCTTGAAGACGATATTGTGGCCATGCAATGAAACTGAGATCACCGGTGAGCCCGCACCACTATTTAGAGATAGTTCAATGGGAAGTCTAGTCGACCCCAAGCCACCAGCCGCACGTACACAGTAATCGTAGTTGTGTCTGCCACGTTAAGATTCCCTTGAAGAGCAGGTGTTGAATGCAGCATCCATGGGAAATCAAATTCAACCCAAGTGGTTGCCAAAAGAAAAAAGAAGAAGAAGATTCAAGCGGAACTTATGGCTCGTAAAGGCGAATGGAGCCAAAAGCCCCACAGGGACATCTAAAACTCATATTTTTATACTTCAGCTCACATTACTGATTCTTATATCTATTTGCAGGATCTTGGAAAAATCCTCAAAAACAATACGTAGAAAGAGAAATAAAGTGCTCCGGCATAAAACCCTTGCATGGAAATGCATCCAAGGTGTGTGATTGCACAGAACCCTTACGTAAACAATCTTGTCCAAGACATACCATGATGCAAAACCCTTGTGTGAGACCATGTCTAAGAAGTGCTAGCTCTAGCACCAAACTCTTGCATGAAAAAGAGGCATACTCAAAAGACCCAACAACCCTACATCTAGGAAGTGCCAAAAGCACCAAACTCTTGCTTAAGGCAGGACATTTTCAAATCCAAGGCGACTCAGATATCCAGACACTCCAGTGTTCAAAATTCATAGCTGATGAAAATGAGCTTATGCAACCGATTGGTTAATTGGCTGTTGAGTGAGTTTTGTTTATGATGAATTTGTCACTCAAATTACGCAAGTGCATGTAGTCAATTGTGTAATATAGAGTGAGTGAGTATCGTCTCCACAAGGATTGAATTTCATGCAACTTTA
>JANHAO010001490.1:0-32629 GCA_026873985.1 Saraca asoca
GTGAGAAAGAAAGGGAAGAGATGAGTAAGGTTCCTTATGCATCTGCAGTTGGTAGTCTAATGTATGCCATGGTATGCACAAGGCCAGATATTGCTCATGCAATTGGTGTTGTGATTAGATTTCTTTCAAATCCTAGTAAAGAACACTGGCATGTAGTCAAATGGATACTCAACTTTCTCAAAGGTACATCTAGAGTCTGTTTATGCTTTAGTACTTATAAACCTGTATTACATGGCTATACAGATGTAGATATGGCTGGTGATATTGACTTTAGAAAGTTTACTTCTGGATACATGATGACCTTTTCAGAGGGAGCTATTTCCTAGCAATCTAAGCTACAGAAGTGTGTTGCATTGTCCAGTATTGAGGTTGAATACATTGCCATCACAGAAGCTTCCAAAGAATTGTTGTGATGAAAAAGTTCCTACAGGAGTTGGGTATTGAGCAAGAGAAGTATATTTTTTATTGTCATAGCCATAGTGCTATCCATCTTAACAAGAACTCGATGTTTCACTCTAGATCAAAGCATATTGAGGTGCGCTATCATTGGATCCGAGATGTGGTAGAGATAAAGCAATTAACAATTGAAAAAATTCATACTGACAACAATGGGTCAGATATGATGACAAAGACATTACCTTTGTAGAAGTTGGTTGCATGCAGAAAGAAAGCGGGCTTAGTTGACCCACGTGCTACTTGAGTTGAGAGGGGGAGATTTGTCAGGTAGGCACCCTCATCAAGTAGCAAGAAGTCAAAAAATAGTTTAGGTGTATCTTTAATGTTGGTAGATAGAGAAGTAAAAAAATAATAATAATAAGAGGAAGCAATATTTGACTTTTGTCTTTTACTTTTGGGCCTTTCCATGTGAGAGTTTAAGAAGTTGGTGGCATCATTTACTTCAGCTTTTTTGGAAGCAGAAAAATAGCCTTTGTTCCATCCTTGAAGAAAAACCAATAGTGAGAGGAAAAGGGAATACAGCAGCTGCCAAACAGAAAAGAACATCCAGAAAATTCTGGTCTTTGTGGTCTGATGGAGCTAGAATTTTAGGTGCATATTCAAGATTCATTGATCTTCTTTTTGAATGGTGGAAGATTGTTTTTGGAGTCTTGTGCAATAAGTTTTCAACTCATGAAAAAATGATCCTGTTTGGTGAGACCTTTCCTCTATTTCATATGTATTTGTTGTAATTGCCAAGGATTATTACTCTTGAAGAAATAATAATGTATTCCTCTAGTTTCAGCTAGAGAGATTGTACCTAAAACTGATTATAGTGGAGTGTTTTGGTTGGACTACGGTCCCATGATTTTTACTCTCTTTTGAGGGGTTTTCCATGTTAAAATTACAATATCTCTCTTTCTAGTATTTTCAGTAATTTATTTCTACATTTGCTATTTGATTTTTGTTGTTGGTTTGATATTGATTTTTTGTTTGGTATCTGCTACTAGCTTGATATTTGCTTATGGTTTGATTCACATAAAAGAAAGGAGTTATGTGCAAAATTTTACTGCTTTTGTTGTGCCTATTCTTCCTAATAAAACCCACCAAGCAAAGTCCCAAAAATAGTTGCTTTTGGCTTCACATTCCTCCTCTCCATCTTAGTCAATATTGAATACTCAGAATTTAATGAACCCGATTCACACAATGCCTTAACCACCACATTGTATGTATAGAGGTTTGGCTCTATCCCATAAATCTTTGGGGAACTCGAGGAGAATCCAACTTACCTCAAAATTTTGCTTGTTTGTTGTGAAGGGAGTCTAATGCTTTTCTATCCGTGAAATTTGGCTCTCAAAGAGGAACAATAGATGTTGTTTTTTCTCATAATAATCTGAATATGTGTGATTTTGAATAAATAGAATATTTTTTATTATTTTAATATTTTATAACTATAAAATAAAATTATTCTTACCAAACATATTTTTCATCTAACAAACGATTTTTAATGATCATTTTAAAGGCTTAAGTATTAGGCATTTAACCAATAAGATTTTTATTTTTGAAAAAAAGTAATCAATAAGATTTTATGTTTATATTGGTTAGAACTCATAGCCATGCATAAACACCTGTTTTCTCCTTGGTACTTCTCCATTTTAGTGGTCAATGATTAAACTATTGACACCATGCATGGGTACCTAGTAACTTATTGTTACTTCCATAATCTAAAAGGAATTCATATTTTATTGAAATGGAGTGAAAAGGAGATAAAATACTTGTTATTATGTAACCTAAGATGAATTAAGCAAGTAAGGGGATAGAATAATTCAAGTTGATAAGCTAAGTATACCAAATTGAAGAGAGTTACGTAGCAAACACATGAGAGCTGGATTGTGTCTTACAACTACTTCATTATCAATTAGTTTAATCCAATTCAATGTCTGCACATTAAACCAATAATTTCCATTTTTGTTCTCTCATAAGTTATTGTCTTACTCTTAAATTCTTGGCTTTCAAGGCACAACTTGGACTTGTTTATACACAGCTGATTACATTGTGCAACAATGATCATAGATTCATGATATGCATATGTGATATGCTTCTGTGTCTGACTAATCACAGAAACATGAACCATTTAACTCAAATGCTTAGCCCAAATTCTTTCCAACTTAGAATTCAATCACTTTGATTCATGAATGTCACAAAAAACATTCATTATTTGTTTCATTTGTAAGATGATGATAATTATGTTAAAATTTTATAGAATTCAAACCTTTCAAATTATGTTTTCATGGCATAAATGGAATGCAAATAGATAAAATAAAATTAGGCATTAGAATTACTTGATTTCTATGTTTGATCCATTATGTGATGTTGATTGTCTTATGACAAGTTCACTCTGATGTCGATTTCTTCTTGACAAGTTCACTCCTTTTTTGAAACCTTAGCCACCACATTGAAAGGGAGAATACTGACTACAATCTAATGGGATGGAATGTAGCTAACTAGGATTTTAGAAGTAGGGACCTATAAAAAAACAATGCAATTTGGGTAATAATCCAACCCATTACCCAAAAATACCCAGTTCACAAATCGGACGTAAATACTATCACAAATCCAACTTTAATATCACTAATATGGGTTAATAATACTTTGACAATTTATAAATATATTCCTAAATTATGTTAGGTCCAAATTAGAAAATTCCCAACAATCTCCTACTTGAACCACATAATTTAGAAATTATGGCCATGTCAAATAAATGTCAAAATAATTATAGTACTATTACACTTATAGGTTTATATGAGATCATAAGCATTCAATAGTGCAAAACATTATATCCGATAGGAATATTAACATCATACATATTGTACACCTACATCTTGCCAACCAACATTTAATATTAGATGTGCATAATAAGATTTATATAACGGTAAACATGACTACATGTAAATCTCCACACAATAGTCCTAGTATTAGTCTAAGATGCCAACTAAGAATTAATATTCTCAACACAATAGTAAGATAGGAATCCAAGTGTCTCTAATAACATGTCATAACTAGAAAATTTACACAAACAATAATATATGGCAATATTATTAATATTTCATTAATACATATCTTGACATAAACAACCATTTAATGTAATTACATCAAATACAAAACTCTCACTAACCCAGAATATCAAAAGACTAAACCAAACCCATATTAATTACATGATCATGATATATTCCAACTGCTAAGCCTTTGGTTAGTGGATCTGTGAGCATACAATATATAGAAACATGGTCAATCCAAGTAATATGCTTACGTATCTTTTCTCTCACAAATTGGCACCTAACATCAAAATGTTTTGTATAGATAGAACTTTTATTATTCAAAGAGAAGTTAACAACAGTAGCATTGTCACAGTAAATGGTTAAGGGCCTTAAGATGCTTTCAATGATATTAAAATCAATAATGAAATTCCTTAAGCATATAACTTCATGAGTAGCTTCATAACATGTGACATACTCTACTTCTGTAGTGGAGGTTGCTATAAATGATTGCTTGACACTTTTCCATAACACAGCTCCTTTTCCCATAATAAAAAAGGTATCCAAATGTCAATTTGTGATAATCTGAATAACTAGCAAAATTGTAGCTTAAGTAGTCTGTAACCATGAGATCTCTAGATCTCTTGTAGGTCAAAATGTAATCTTTTTCACCCTATAAGTGCCTTATTACTATTTTAGTAGTAGTCTAATATCTCTAACTAAGATCACTCAAGTATCTCCCTAATGCATTAACAACATAAGCTATATCAAAACATATACACACTGAGTATATATTAGGCTACCTGCATCGGACACATATAGGACATTTTTCTTTTTTTCTCTTTCTTCATTACTTTAAGGATGCTGGCCTTTTGAAAAGATCTCACCCTTTTAATTATGTGTAGAAACTTGAGAGCATAATGGCATGTTGAACCTCTTCAATACTTTCTTAATGTACGATTGCTAAGATAAGTCAAGTATACCTTAGAATCTATCATGATGAATCTTTATGCCTAATACAAAAGAGGCATTCCTAAGATGTTTCATCTCAAAATGCTTTGACAGCATTTACTTTGTTTGTGTCAATAGGTTCACATCATTACTTGCAAGGCAAATGTCATCAACATATAGTACCAGAATCACAAAATTGTCTACAATCATTATCATATAATATGCACTAGTCTGCATCATTCTCCTTAAATCTAAAAGAAGTTACTATATCATCAAACTTGAGATAACACTATCTAGATACTTGTTTTAAACCATATATGGATCTTTTAGTTTACACACTAGGTGTTTTTTGCCCTTCTCTTGAAAACCATCAAACTGGTTCAAATATATAGTCTTTGGCATGTCTCTATTCAAGGAAGCCATTTTGACATCCATATGATGTAGCTCCTAGTCAAAATGAGTTACCATTGGCATAATAATTTGAAATGAGCCCACAGTTAAAGACTAGCGAGAATGTTTCCTTATAGTATATGCCTTTTTTTTTTAGTATAGCCTTTTACTACAAGTCTAGCCTTGCACCTCTCAATCTCATCTTGAGCATCCTACTTGATCTTGAAAACCCATTTGCATTTAATTGACATACAACTAGTAGGTAATTCAAATTAGATCTCATACTTAATTTTACACATTGAAGCTAATTCATCCCTCATCGCACTGATCCATTCTAAAAAAATTAGGAGCAAATTTAGCTTGTGGAAATGTAGTGGGATTAGCATCTTCATTAACATCAAACTCATGCTCTTGTAGGTAAACTAGATAATCATTAGAAATTGTTAATTTGTAACTTTATAGGATCTCTTCAAGGAAATTCCCTCAATTATTTCCTTGGCTCTACATCTTCTGTCATTGGTTGCACTAGATCAACTTATGAAACAACAGAAGATGACTCAGCAAGTTATGGTGCTAGTAGAATCATAACATTTTCTTCTTTGAAGGTCATGATGTGTGGTGTCTGACTCCCATTATCCAACTAATTTTCAAAATAAATAGCTCTATCTGATTCAAGTACTCAAGTGGAATGAGTTGAATGGTAGAACTTGCCATATCTCAAATTACTATAATAGCCAATAAAGTATCCAGAAACAGTCTTTGAATCAAGTTTCTTCATAGAATGGATATACAAATTCACTTCAACCTTATAACCCCAAACATGGAAATGCCTCAGACTAAGCTTTATGTTATAAATCAATCGATAAGGGTCTTAGGCATTAACTTGCTCGGAACTTCATTCAAAAGATATGCAGTAATCTTCAGGGCATCACCACACAAGAACTCTGACAATAATGAATGAGCTAACATACATTTCATCATGTTTATAAGTATTTGATTTCTTTTTTCTACAATATTGTTTTGTTCTAGTGTTCCAAGTATAGTGTAATTGGCTTTAATCCCTATTGACATGAGAATTCGATTAACAAAAAAAGTCCAAAAACCTAAACTACAAATTAAGAGTGTAAAAAGAGAGAGAAAGAAAGAGAGAGAGAAAGAGTGGAAGAACATAGAGACACTAAGAGTTTTTAACATAGTTCAGCTGAGTGCAATGCCTGCGCTCACAATTGTTTATCTCTCAGTCTCTTTTTCTGAGTATTTGTATTTATTTGCTATATAATCCCTCTTTTGTACAATGATTTCAACCCCTATTTATAGTTGTTGGGGTGTTCAAAAAAGGAAAAGAATCATCTATCCATTTTTCTTCACAAGTTTCCATGAAAACAGGCAATTAATTAATCCTACAAGTTAATTCCTACAAGTGGATTCTCACAAGTAGATTCTTATAAATTGGTCCTGTCTCGAGTTTAACCACAGTGAGCTTCTGGATGATAGCTAAGAAGGTGTGTTTCAATCTGTAGGCTAGAGCTCGTTCTTAATGACCTAAGGTTATTGCTTTGACCATTGTTAATTAGTGACCAAAGTTCATTTTTGGTGACCTGATGCCTTAGTCCAACAACCCCAATCTTAGTTAAGCTAGGCTTCTCCATTGAACTTTTACCACCCCATTCATGTGGTTTCAAAAATACCCATAATATTAATCTCCCAGCTCTTAGTGCGATCTATGGACTAGGAGCTATAGTTTGCTAGTAAAAGCTTGTGACTACGATCTGTAATGCCATCATTCAGACTTCTGTCCCATCATTTTATCTACGCCAACCCATGCCATTATTATTACATTTAATGTGCACTTTTTTTTCTGTAGCCATCAGCATGGCGATGACTAAGCCTTGCTTTTTTGTTAGACCATCAGATTGAAGGTAGTTAATTAGTCTCCAAATCTAATGGTGAGGCCAAGCGAGCTATATAAGGTGAAAGAAACCCTTTTTTCCTTTTTTTTAATTCGTTACTTTTAAAAATCTAGCATTCTATTTGTTACTCATTTCTCAAACAGTCACCGCCATTCTTCACTTTTCTATTTTACCAAGTTTGCCATTGAATACATTGAATTTGGATTGCTGGAGATCAGTCTTACTTATCATCCTTTTCTCGGGATTTATGTTGTTCCTTTGATATAGTAAGCTTTCTCAGACTCTAAGCTTTTGCTTTTCATGAATGCCTGATTCTGTGAGAAGGTCGTAAGTTGTTCGGTTTAACCTTCTTCCTATTTCCTAGTGTTTAATGACCTGATGGACTCATTGGTCGAGCCCTCCATGTTTTTAATGGTCTAGGTCTTAAATGTGGTGATATAAGGTGTGTATGACTTGCTGTATAGGGAGTTCCTTGATCATTCTACCATGGACAATTCTTTTCTGAGGATCCTGGGAAGTTTTGTACAGATCTTGGGTTATTGCCTCACAGTGATACTGACGAGTTCAATTCTTTCACCTTCTTTGCAAGCCATTTAGTTTCTCAGAGTACACTAGAGATGATAAAGCTGATGGATGAGCTCTTATCTTGAGAAAAGGATAAGAAAAAGCATGAGACCAACTTGGCTAATTGACCAAATGATGGATGACCTACTCGGCCCATATGTCGATCATTTAGCCCCGAGGGTTCAACTCCTAAGAACCGGCCTTCATCTGGGGCCATGATAGTTGTAGGCTTATTTTGATCTTTATATTTGAACCTTCATATATACACTCACCTCATTGGATGAGGTTTTTAATGAATTTTTCATAATTTTCTTGCTTTTCCAAGTACACCAAGTTAGATGTTTAGAAGGTCACAAAAGATAACACGTAGGTTGACATGAATGGACTCCTGCTTATAAACCATGGCTTAATAAATATTAGCCAAGGTGAATGCTTAGTAAGTCACAAATGATAACACTTAGGTTAACATAAATGCACCTTAGACTTAATAGATATTCATCAAGTTGAATGCCCAGTAGGTTGATAGACCTCAGCTAGCAAGACATGACTTTGCCATTGTCAAGATGAATGCCCTATAAGTCACACCTCAGCTAACAATGAATTACCTAGGTAGGTCACACCCCAGCTAGCAATGAATTGCCTAGGTAGGTCATGCCTCAACTACCAATGAATTGTCTAGGTAGGTCACGCTTCAGCTAGCAAGCCATGACTTAATTTATCAAGTTGAGTGCTTAATAGGTCACATGAATATGCCTCAGCTAGCATGAGTTAAGTGCCCAGGTAAGTCACATGGATGCACCTTAACTAGTATAAGTTGAGTGCCTAAGTAGGTCACATGGATGCACTTTAACAAGCATGAGTCGAGTGCCCAAGTAGGTCACATAGATGCACCTCAACTAGTATGCCATGACTTTATTTGGGTTTGAACCAAGATGAATGCTCAATAAGCCACACATGACAACTCTCTAATCAAATTGAATGGGCCCTAGCTAGCAGACCATGCCTCTTATGACCCTAAGAATAGCTTACTTCCTGTAAAAATTTGATGAAAATCATAAGTGTTTTTATTAATATCTAAATAATATTACAAGATTAGAAAGACAAGCTCAAATTTATTGAAAATATGGGCGGAGATGTTCATTATTCTAAGCTCATCGAACTTTAACTCCATTCATATTTGTAAAGTTATAAGCTTTATTTCTGAAGTCTTCCATGATGATGTACAAGCCCTCCCAGTTTGGACCTAGCGTCCAATCACCAGCCTTATGAGCTGCAGGTAGGATAAGGCACAGTGCAAGATCATCGATTTTATAGGCCAAACCCAGCCCTTCCTATTATAGTATCTCGCATCCTATTGTAAATATCTTATCCTGAGTTTGATAAGGCGTTGTAGCTATTATGGAGACCTTGATGTTGAGGTTGCTCATTCTTGGCCTTCTTTGTAGCCTGATTATCAAAGTCATCCTTTTGACTCTCTTTGACATTCTCGTCGTTGCTCCTTTTTTTATTCTAATCAGAGCTGCTGGACCCATCCTTCTGATTAGACTTCTTTAGGCCAAAGGTTTCTTCCCACGTGATCTCTTTGATGACTCATTCATAAAACTCACCTAAGTCCTTTACTGGAAACTTTTATATGTTCTTATACATCTTTTCATCCTTGTGGAGTCCCATTGAGATTACCGTTAGGAAACTCTCATTTGAGGGATTTTCCATGGTATTGATCTTATGCCTGAACTGAGTGATGTAGTCTTTCAATGATTTGTTCTTCTACTAAAAGGCAGTTGTGAGGTGGCAGGATGGTGTTAGCTACCTCCGTAGTGCTTTGTACTGGCTAAGGAGTCTCCTCTAGCACTCTTCCTAACCATTAATTTTGTGAGCTGGGAGACCCCTGAGCCATGTCCAAGGTACATCTCCAAGAGTGGCTGGGAAGACATGGCACTTCACTAAAGGATTGGTTATCTAAAGATCCATCTATACATTGAATGCATCTAGGTGGTCATATGGGTCACTATCCCCATTATATTACAGGATTGAGGGGATTTTAAACTTGCGAGGGAGAGGCTCTGTTTCGATCTTTCTAGTGAATGGTGTCCTCTCCTCATAGTGATCTTAACTGTCCTAAGCTTGAGCGTGTTTTTCTTACTATTTTACCCTATGAAGTAGCTTTTCTACCACTGGGTCTTAGGTCTTGGATCATCGGCTAGAAGATCACTGGCTCTTTTTACCTCTCTGGTCATGGGAGTGGTGATATGAGGTTTTATGCCTTTTTTGTCCATGACCTGGTGAGTAGCAATCTGATATATGTCCCCAACTAGTCTTCTTTGAGCTTCCATCTTGCACAAACCCTTACATTGCTGATTATCATGATCCTCATGTGCTCGGTGGACTTTTGATCTTGTCCGTAAGTTAGAAGAACAAGTTGAATCAGCATACTAATGTACTCGATCAACTTCTCCTTTTGACCCCTTCCTATGGCTTCTAGAGTAGTCCTTCGGGGTGTAGTGACCTCAACCTACCTTTGCGCACCTAGGGGTTGTGCCTGAATCAACACCCTTACCACCTCAGCTAACTCTCTCATTGTGTTCTTAATCGTTTCCTGATGCTGATGCCACATTTGCACTCCATCAGTCCTAAGAACAATAATAGTAGGCTAGCGATGGGCCATTAAGGGCAAGCCAACGGTAATACTTATAGTAAGGATAGTGAAAGTGCCTGCTATAAGAAGAACTAGTTCCCATTATTATTCTATGTGACCTTCAGGCTAGTCAACTAAAATATTTGAACTCCTAGTAGTTCTTCCTCTAGCCATTGCAATTAGATGAAATATCAACTGAAATGTAGTTTAGGCCTCTTTCTAGCCCTGAAATGTTGAAATACAAATTTAGTTAACCAAAAAAGTCCAAAAACCTACTACAAATTAAGAGTGTAAAAAGAGAGAGAGGGAAAGAGAGAGAGAATGGAAGAACAAGGAAACACCAGGAGTGTTTGATGTGGTTTAGCCGAGTGTAATGCCTACGTCCATAGTTGTTTATTTCTTAGTCTCTTTTTCTGAGTATTTGTATCCATTCATTGTATAATCCCCCCTTGTATAATGATTTTAACCCCTATTTATAGTTGCTAGGGTATTTAAAAAAGGAAAAGAATCATCTATCCATTTTACTTCATGAGTGTCCATGAAAATAGGCAATTAATTAATCCTGCAAGTTAATTCCCACAAGTAGATTCCTACAAGTTGGTCCTATCTCAAGTTTAACCATAGTGAGCTTTTAGATGATGGGTGAAAAGGTGTGTTTCAATCTATGGGCTAGAGCTTGTTCTTAACGACCTGAGGTTACTGCCTTGACCATTCTTGACCAGTGACCTGAGTTTGTTTTTAATGATCTGATGCCTTGGTCCAAGGACCTCAATCCTAGATAAGCTAGGCCCTTATCAGCTAGACTTCTCCATTGAGCTTTTACCAGCCTATTCATGTGATTCCCAAAAAACCTATAGCAATCGCATACTCTTGTAGATACTTGGCAAGAGGACAATGGTTTCTCCTAGTCTCATCATATCTTCCATAATATTCATTACCTCTGCCAGAGTTAACACATTTCATTTTCTTCCCTGGTTTGAGTTCAATTGCAACCTTAAATGATTTGAAGGCATCCAAGATTCAAATTTTTCACTAAGTTTCTCTGCCCATTCAAATCTAGAATAATCATCAAAGAAAGTGAATGATGAAGTATTTGCAATTGCTTATAGTTGTAGGTGTAATGAGTCCATTGATGCTAGTATGGATCAATTCTAAGATATCCTATTTTTTACTTTTCTTTCTCTTTCTATCTATAACAAGGAGTTTCACCTTGATATAATCTACACATGTGTCAAACTCTAAGAAATCTAGATTATGTAGGATCCCTTCTTTTATGAGTCTTTGCATCCTCTCTCTGGAAATGTGTCCCAAACACTTGTGTTATACCACCGGGGATCTCTCATCAATCCTACTTTTTTTCTTTCTGATCACTACATTAATTGAGTTAACAAAACTGAGTCCAAATTGATTTTGTACAATCCATTACACAATGCACCAAAACCAACCACATATGGATTATAAAGTAAATCAAAAATTTTACTACCAAGATGACATAAATAACCATCATTATCCAAAGTAACTACAAAAATCAAGTTTTTTTTCTCATGGAAGGCACATAAATAGTATTTTTAAGTTCTATTACACGAGTAATAGATAATTAACTCCTATGTGCTTCATTTATACTCTATTTAAGTATTTTTGGAACCATTCAAATAGACTGGTAAAAGCTTAATGGATAAGCCCAACTGATAAGGGCCCAGCTCGACCAGGATTAAGGTCATCAGAGCAAGGCATTAGGTTGCCAAATATGAACTCAGGTCACTAGTCAAGGGTTAAAGCATTAATCTTAGATCGTTAAGGATAAAGTCTAGCCCACAAATCGAAGTACACTCATTGTGGTTAAACCTAGGAAGGGATCAACTTGCAGGAATCAACTTGCAAGGATCAACTTGTGGGAATCAACTTGCAATTAATTAATTACCTATTTTCATGGAAATTTGTGAAGCAAAAATCGATTCTGGATTCTTTTCCTTTTTGAACTACATTAAGGTTGAATACCTTAACAACTATAAATAGGAGTTGATATCATTGTACAGGAAGAGACAACCAACAAACACAAAATACTCAACAAAAGAGACTGAGAAATAAATAACCATGGACGTTGGCATTGTATTAGGCTGAACTATGTTAAAAACTTCTGGTGTCTCCCTGTTCTTCTTCTTCTTATTCTCTCTCTTTCTTTCTTTCTCTCTCTCTCTCTCTCTCTTTACACTCTTAATTTGTAGTTTAAGGTTCTGGATTTAGGTTGACCAAATTTGCATGTCAACATACTCTTTTATCATTCCTAAGTAAGACAATTAGCTCTTCATCACTTGAGTTTGATGGCACATTAATAATGTTTGATTCGAAACATATTAGAGCTAGAAGGGTACCTTTCTTCTTTTTTCTCAACTAATTTCTTATACTTAAAGCAGTCTATTTTCTTGTGCCCATATTTCTTATAAAGCATGTAATTTCCCTATAATTGAGCTTTCTTAGGCTTGTGACTTTATTCATTCATTTCACGCTTTTTCTTTTCATAGGTGGACTTCCCTTTATTATCCCTCTGATACGTTCTCGTTCCTTATTCTAAGGTTGAACCATGGGAAACATAATTAATAGTTTGAACCCTGCCTTTCTTCATGTCCTTTTCTACCTGACTAATAATGGAAATTAATTCATTGATTGTCCATTCACCTTTCTAGTTCTTTTAGGACATCTTTAGAACATGAAATTAAGTAAGTCACAATTCTAGTGCATGCTTGATTAGGTAGTTGTCACCTAGGTCAACTTTCATGTTTTTTAATTTGTTGTAATAGTAAACTAGCTTCAATATATGCTTTTGCACTTTACTAACACCATCATACATAATCTTTTCAAGCAGCTAGAGATAATGACCCTTCTCAGCCTTATCAAACTTTAAATATTTCTTAGTAATAGACTTGAGAAAGGACTTAGCATTTTGGGATTCAAGAATATCTATTGTAAACTTCA
The DNA here is from genome assembly GCA_026873985.1 of Saraca asoca. Lineage (NCBI taxonomy): Eukaryota > Viridiplantae > Streptophyta > Magnoliopsida > Fabales > Fabaceae > Saraca > Saraca asoca. The sequence continues at coordinate 12,894 of JANHAO010001490.1, forward strand.
TGACCATCAAGCACACTATGTTTGAATGTGTCCACTTTTCATGTTTAGCCCTTTGTTACTTGAATTTACATTAGCAACATGCTCTTCCTCCCTAAGTGCCAAATCTAGATTGGTGATAAAGCTTCAAAGACTTAGCTTATTCATCATAGTTTGTCTCATTTAGCATCTTCATAGAAGTTAATTGCATAGGCATGAAAATTGTGAAAAAATCATCAACACATTAATGCATGTAACATTTTAATCATGCTTTTATTTTCCTCTTAAGCATTAACTATGCAATTACATATAGTATTATACTATAATATCTAAGATCAATAGGACATTTAAAGCCTTATAACTTATAACATAATACGAGAATTAAATACTACATTCCTAAAACCTAACTTTGATGGGATGTTTAAGATTTAAGAATATAATATTTAATCCTACACTTGTATTATGACCAATATACTATATTAATAATAGGTTAAATTACTCTTCTACTTCCTTTAATTTCATTTAATTTCTAATTAGGTCCCTATAATTTAAAAGTTTTTGAATTAGATCCTTATACTTATTTTTCATTTCTAATTGGATACTTACTCTGATTTTCTTGTTAGAATTTGTTAGTACTTGGCCCACACAAATAATAACCTATTAGTGGTTTATAGAATGAGGGATAAGAGACTCATAAGTTTCCTCTAAAAATAAAATAATTTCACAAAATTTTCTAATTTTTTCGAAGTTATTTATCATTTAAATATATATATATATAAATTATATGAAAATTCTACATCAGTAATCATTAAATCACATCAAAAGAGTATTTTCCTAATGTGCTAATTGCTAACAAAATGTAACAAAAAAATGACAGAATATATCTAATTAGAAATAAAAAAAAATAAGTATAAGAATCTAATTCAATACTTTTAAACAATAAGAACCTAATTAGAAATTAAATGAAACTACAAATAGCAAAAGAATAATATAGCTAATAATATCATATCAATAGAGTATTTAAATATGATTAACATAATTCTCTCATTTAATCCAACTAAACAATTTTTAATTGTTATTTGACAAAATTTTATGCAACTAGCCTCATGATAGGTGGGCTCACAATTATATAAAATTTTATGGCATAATATGAGTTTATTTGATTCTTACAAAATTATATTGTAATCACATAAAAAATGATAAAATTAGTTTATTTGCCGTGTAGTATCAAAAAATTCCCAAAAAAAAAAAACTACATATTGTAGCTCTCAATGTAGGAATCACGTATAAAAAATTTCAAACTTAAATAATTTCAAATTAATAACTAAATAAAATGGGTAAAATTAAATAAAAAAATTTTAATTTAAGAAAAATCTAGAAAAAAAAAAGCCCAAAAAATATGCTCAGAAAGTGGAGCACACTGGTGCAACTAACATCATCGGCAAGTTGGCTTGTAGGTTTGTGCATCACCAAGTTAGTAGCCCATAACTTCATCCCTATCGTTGAAATTGCTTTGTATTGTGTCAGTAAACCTGATTCTTAACCTGGTACAATCCCGATCATTTTTAGGCCATTTTCACTTAATTTTTTTTTTTTTTGCATTTTGTTTCTAAAATTATTCTAATGTTTACCCATGTTTCAATTTGAAGGAAAAAAAATGAAAATTGTGCTTAGATTTTGCACAAGATTAACCAAAAACTAACCTTATTTTTTGTTCCAAAATTTTTCTTTAAATCAACAATTTTAATGGCTACTTTATGAAATGAATTTGGGTTTTTTTTTTTAATCCTAAACATGATTTGAGGCTAACCTAGGGAAAATTTCATCCAAAAACTTAATGAAATAGCTTTAGTTTGGAATTTAAAATTTTTGGAAAATTTACATTTGGGTTTTCTCTAAAATTTCTATCAAAGCTTGTTTTCTTCATGATTTTCACCAAATAAAATATGGGTTTTTGTCCAATATACAAATAGAATCAAAACCATAATTTAATTTTTAGAAAATGTAATAAGATTCATATCAAATTGATTGAAAACCTATTCTAGAAAAATAAATTATGACCTATGTTTCCAACCCTTATAATCTAGAAAACATACATAAGTTTATAAACTAATTTGTACAATAAACTCAGAACAATCCATATAATAATTTCCTTAAAAAAATTTAATAATTTATCAATGCAAAGCTATGAAATAATTTGACTAATCATAGCTTTTTGAGCTTAAAAATAATTTAATCAACAGAATACTAATTAGATAATTTTCCACGATTAATTCACATACCATTTGTCAGGTAACATAATTTGTCTACCTTTGATACCAATTGTTAAACTTTTATAGAAATCAAACTGTTCAAATTATGTTATTATGACATAAATGCAAATAGACAAAATAAAATTAGACATTAGAATTATCTGGGTTCCATATCTAATCCATTATGTGATGTTGATTGCCTCATGACATATTCACTTTAATGTCGATTTCTCCTTGACAAGTTCACTATTCCATTGAAACCCTGGCCATCACACTAAAAGGAGAATGTTGTTTACAATCTAATGGGATGGAATGCAACTAATTAGGATTTTAGAAGTAGGGACCCAAAAAAATGATGCTATCTGATAATAATTTGACTCTCCATCGAAAAATACCCAATTCACAAAGCAGGTCTAAGTACATCACAAAACTAATTTTAATATTACTAATATGGGTTAACAATACTTTGACACTTGATAAATATCTTCCTATATTATGTTAAGTTCCAAGTTAGAAAATTCCAATGAATTATGCATTTCTTACACTATTTATTGATTCTTGTTCTTAGTCATCTTGAACAATTAGGTGAATGTTGGCTCTTTTTCCATTCAAACATTAATTACTTAAAGGTAGCACCCTTAATAATGTAATGACACTTGATATTATCTTGGGAATTTTTCCATCTTCAATATCCTGGTTTCAAACCCAAAACGTATGTCTTGCTATCACAAAAAAAAAGCCATTATTTGCTTAATGCATACCATTTATTGCTCATGCTTCAATGCCGTATCTAGAATTGCTTGGAATGGGCAAAAAGAGGGAAAGATTTCTAATCTGATAACTACCATCTTTTATATTTTGAGAAATCAAATATTTTGATTTAGTTACTCTTATATTTTAATAAATTAAGTATTTTGATATCATGATTGAATTGATGAATGTTTGGTTCTTTTTGGTTTTGAGGAAGCCAAGCATGGCTCTACTTTTTTGCTTTGAGGTGAGAGGGGTTAATGAGTTTGCTTAGAAGATTATGAAATAGCATCGATTGTAGTAAGCTTGGCAAAGACGAGAGAATATTGACATTGTTTAAGCTACAAGCAGAAACTGGGGTTTAGAGTTTTTGGATGGATAGGTTCAGAAGCTGAGCAAGCAGGCTATACTATATTACGGCATGATGCAATCAAGTAAGGTTATTGTCCATTCCCCTATCAAAGCCACTGACCATTGCTTGATGTGCAAAGTCAATCAAGAGCAGCATTTAGAGAAGTCAAAGAGAAACAAGGGTAAATGACATGTGAAAATTTACTCTTGCAAACAAATTTTTTTTATGGTCCAAATTATGGTTTAGACAACTCAATCGCCATTAGTAGGCCTAACAAGTAACCAAGCGGCAACGTATATATGGATCCTTTGAAGTCCACCAAATTAAGGTCAAGCTACGACATTGTTAACTAGATTTAGAATCTCTTCTATTTTTTTTAATTATAATTTTGATACTCATAATATATAAATTAATTATAATTATTCCCCATAAATATAATATTTTATTTTAATTCATACAAATTTGAAGAGATCAAATGGTACTAATTTTTATATTAGAAGGACCAAATTTATAATTAAACATTTTTTATATTACAGAAAATCTTCTATTTGGAGGCAAAAAAAGGTAAAGTCTTAGGAATGACAATGGATTGGGTCTAGGTAAGCCTGACTTGACTTAGATCTAACTAAAATCCTCACTCTAGACCTGTTGAGGACCTGATAAGATCTAACTTGAAGATTCGACAAACACCTATTTTGGATTCGTTTAGAATTAAAAAATATATAATTATGGATTTTATTTTTGATAAAAATATATAAAAAAATTATTGATAATAATTGATTTATTATATAATATGTTATTCTAACAGGTCTAATGTGATATCCAAAAGAGATCTAAGACCTATTAAACATTTAATGATTAGACTCAAACCTAAATCATTAAATAGTGAGTCTAATTTGAGCCTGACTCGTTGGAAAAATATCTATCGATCTAGACAAGATCTATTAGATCTGAATATTTTTGTCATCTTAAGCAAGAGTTAATCCCTTACCTTGGGATACCACAATATGAGAAGGCATGATTCCTACTACATTATCGAACATTGAATTAAATCAGCTTTAGATGAAAATCCACAATATGGCCCAAGCACAACATGCTTACCCATAATCAAGAGAAGCCTAAGCCCAAACCCATACTAGACAAGTGGGGAGATAATTAAAAAAAGGATACATGTTATTTTTCATCATTTTTTATATGAAAATATCATTATTTGTATATAAATAGAGGACTTTCATGCCACTTGTATATCTTATGATTAATAAAATAATACACAGTATTATATTATGATGGGAGGAAACAACTTCCTTTTTAAAGTAATGAATGCTATTTTCCACTATACTTCCCACATATAATGTTGAATAAATAGAAAATTTTCTATTATATTAATATTTTATAACTATAAAATAAAATTATTCCTACAAAACATATTTTCTATCAAAATAAATAGACTCTTAATAACCATTTTTTAAAGGGTTAAGTATTAGCCATTGTTGTGGACATTTTCGGACCAAACAGAATGGATCAACGGAGGCTCAAAGAATCGAGTAAGAAAGCAATGAGGCACGACCCAACTCAACGAGGTCATTGAAGCCAGGCAGCATGTCGCACACCATATGACACACATTGCATGATGCAAGCTCGTAGCTTCCAAATCTAACAAGGCTACTGTGAGCTCCTCTCAACATGATTGGGAACAGCTAATGTCTAACAGGTAATCTGAATACTCTACTAACTTGTAAATCATCCTCCAAAGTCTGACAGTGATTTGTCCCATATTTATTGCTTGACATCTAGCATTTAATGCTCAGTATAGATGTAATAATTATTTTACAACAATAAATTATGACTTGTAACACTCCGAACTTCTATAAATAAGGAAGGAGAGCCATTGCATAGATATTGGAAAATATATGCAGAAACTCTGCCAAAATAGACATAGAAGTATGTAATATTACTTTGTGTAACAAAACAATCACTCAAAGCCAATACAATCACCATGGACGTAGGGGTTATCTTGACTTTAGCCGAACCATGATAAAATTCTTTGTGTTTTCTCTACTCTTCCTCTGAATCTCTCGCCACCTTCTTATTCCCCTTTCACTCTCAACAGTAGTCTAGTTCTCAGAATCCCTCATTGATTGATTACCAAAATTGACCATCAACATTTTGGCATATCCGATGGGACCAAACCACTTCTTTGTTTATTCACCAAATGATCATCATGGCAAGAGGAAAAGAAACCAGGAGTTCAAATGTCACCGCTAACTAACTAGGCAACTGCGAAGAGTAACGATGGAATACGCCTGAAGATGAAAACCCAGTCTTGGCAAGTACTTCTTCCCTCCTTCTAAAGGCTGATAATGTGCGGGCTCTACGTCAACGCCAAAAAGTGCTCGAGAGTATGGTCAAAAGGCTTACTGATACAATCGAAGCATTGGCTCAAGCACACACTCAAAGAGCACAAAAACAAGGTGGGGTTATCCTGGTTACGGAAGCGGTCCGATAGCCACAAGGAGAAGTACTGGCTTAGAAGGAGAAATTAGCCAGAAAAGGAGCTTAGCGGCCAGATTCAGATCGCTCCTCTAACTCGTGACCTAGAATGGAGGAACAACAAGCTCACAAGTGCAAAGGAAACCAGTGACCTAGGAACTCGCACCAAACTAAAAGCTTGAAAGTGGGCCATGATAGTGGCAAAGATCAATAATCTGAAGTTCAAGGTCCAATGATCGAAGAGCTTATGCAAAGGGTCAAGAAGTTGGAGAAGTATCCCTCAACCCAGGACCGGTCAGGTCGTTATGAGGAAAGGACCTCATTCTCCAAGGAGATCATGATAGAACCTCTCTCTTATCGATTCAAGGTTCCAACCATCCTACCATATAATGGAAAAAGCGATTCATATGATCATCTAGATGCTTTTAATATTTAAATAGACCTCTAGACTAGCAATCCCCTGGTCAAGTGTCAAATTTTTCCCACTACCCTTGGAGATGTGCCATGAGCGTGGTTCAAGGGTCTCCGAACCCGTAGCATTAATAGCTAGGAGGAATGCCAGAATAAATTTATTGACCAATACAGAGCTTTCAAGAAGTAGCTTTCACAGTCTTGTCATTTGGCCACGATTTTTCAACGAAAGAATGAACCATTGAAAGATTACATTGCGAGATTTCGATGTGAGGTCAATAATGTGAAGAGTCCCTCCGATGATAGCATCCTGACAGAGATCTCAATAGGACTTTGTAAAGACGAGAAGCTGTACGAGAGCATATATAAATCCTCGATGAAGAGTTTAGGGGAATTCTACGAATAAGCTACTAAAGAAGTCTGGTGGAAAGAAACCTTTAGCCCGAAAAAGTCTGGACAGAAAGGCAAGCCCAGTAGCTCAATTCTCTGCCAGGATAAGAGAAGGAACAACCATGGTAAGAGCAAGATGGGCCAAACTAATGATACGAGTACCTGACCTACTAAGAAGGCTAGGACAGAGAGACCTAAACCCTGAGGTTACCATGATAATTATAGCATCCTATCTGACACTATAGAAAGGATATACGTGACTGAAAAACATAGGAAGAATTTCGAGTGACCTAGGCCCCTACTAACCCCTCCAAAGCAAAGGGACACTAGTACGTTTTGTGCCTACCACATGACATTAGGCACACTACCTCTGGATGTAGGTCACTTAAAGACATGATTGAGGACGTGATCAAGAGGGGTCGAATGAAACATTATATGGTATGACCTATAGGACAACAACTTTAACAAAAGATAGTATAGCTTTCCCAGAGCACTGAAAAGGAGCAGGTGATAGTAGTCAGAATTATTTTCACGATCCATGAAGGGCTACACATCACGAGAACCTTGTGTAGCTTATGCAAACGGTATGTACGGAATGCAAGCTATGTCTTGTCTATGAGGTGCAAGTCTGACAGACTTGCCAAGAAAGCCAAGGCCACCCTGAAATGCATCACCTTCATGAATGACAACGTACGGGGAATCCAGTCCCCTCACAATAATGCCCTCATCATTAAAGCCAAGGTCGATAATGCCAAAGTGTGAAGGATTATGTTAGATACTGGCAGCTCGATAATGTCATGTATAGAAGATGCTCTAAGCATATGGGAATGAGCCAAGATGATCTCAAACCTTCATTCAAACCTCTTTTTGGCTTTACTGGTGATGCAGTATTACCCAGGGGGAAGTCAAACTCCCTATGGCTCTGGGGGACAAAGACCGCCAGTCCATAGTTTTAGCTGATTTCCTGGTCGTGGACTGCCCTTTAGCCTATAACATAGTGCTAGGGTGGCCAGTGATGAATGATCTAGACCTGGTCATGTCAACTAGGATGCTAATGGTGTGATTTTCAACCTCAAATGGAGTTGGATGCGTGCGAGGTAAGCAATACACAGCCCGGTGGTGTTATGAGGATGCTGTCAAGCTTGGGGAAAAAGGCAAGAGAGTTTGTGTGGTTTCCAACGAAGAGCCCCGAGCTCCAAGCTCAACTGGGATTAGTCAGGAGCTTAACCCACACAACCTGGAGGTGGATAGGGAGATCGGGCCAATTGAAGAGATCGAAGAGGTTAAGATTGGTGAAGTAAATAATGTGAAGTGCCTCAAACTCAAGAAGAACCTACCCCTTGACATGAAGGTCCAACTAGCTAACTTCCTCGAAGTGAACTTGGATGTCTTCGCTTGGAGTCACGAGAATACGGTGGGAATTGACCCCAAAATTATGTCGCATAAGCTGAATATTGATCCCCGTCACCAGTCGATTCGTTAAAAAAGAAGGCCACTCACTTTTAAGTGCCTTGACACCCTTAAGGAGGAGGTAGACAAACTGTTGGTGAACAAATTCATCCAGGAAGCTCGCTACCCAGTCTGGGTAGCCAACCTTGTCTTAGTAAAAAAGAAGAATGGAAAATAGAGAACGTGCATTGACTTCACAGACCTCAATAAGGCCTGTCCAAAGGATAGCTTCCCCTTGCCAAGAATTGACTAACTTATTAACGTAATGGCTGGGCATTAACTCCTCAGCTTTATGGACGTGTAATCTGGGTATAATCAGATACCCATGGAGCCTCAAGATAAGGAGCACACCTCATTCATCATGGATCAAGGATTATATTGCTACAAAGTGATGCCCTTCGGGCTCAAGAACATTGGAGCAACCTACTAATGGTTGGTTAACATGATGTTCAAAGATCAAATTGGGAAGACTATGGAAGTTTACGTGGACAACATGCTCGTGAAGTCTAGACAGGTTATGGATCATGTGAAAGATCTAGATGAAATGTTCCAGATCCTTAGAAAGTACTACATGAAATTGAATCCGCTTAACTATGCATTTGGCGTAGCCTCCAGAAAATTTCTTAGGTTCATGGTCAATGATAGAGGAATAGAGGTAAACCCAGAGAAGATCAAAGTACTCATCGGTATGAGATCACCAACTGGGATCAAGGACGTATAGAGCTTAACTGGCTGAGTCATAGCACTTGGCAGATTCATCACGAAGGTAACAAATAGATGTCTGCCTTTCTTTGACATCCTAAGGAAGGCAAAGTGCTTTGAATGCACTGAAAAGTGTGAGGCTGTCTTTATGCACTTGAAAGAGTACATGGGTCGAGCTCTATTATTATCAAAACCACAAGAAGGTGAGAAGCTAATCCTTTACTTAGGAGTATCCCAGCATGCCATTAGTGTAGCTCTTGTCCGTGAAGAGGTTGGGGCATAGCTCCTAGTATACTACAAAAGTAAGAGGTTGTTAAATGCGGAAGAAAACTATACTCCCATGGAGAAGTTTGTCTACTATCTTATTGTCGCATCTAGAAAATTGTGACCTTATTTTTAGGCCCATACCATTGAAGTGCCAATTCAATATCTGCTGAGGCAAACTCTTCAGAAAGTGGATGCCTCAGGTCACTTACTTAAGTGGACAATCGAGCTTGCCCAGTTTGACATCCATTACAAGTCAAGGTTGGCGATTAAAGGACAAGTCCTAGATGACTTTATAGCAGAATTCACTAGACTTGCCAGGGAAGAGGCGGAAACCTCAGAAGGACCATGATGGGAGCTCTATATAGATAGGTCCTCATGCGAGCAAAAGGCAGGGGTAGGAATCCTTTTAATCAGCCTGGAAGCACAAAATCCTCTATGCCTTGAGGTTTGAATTGTGACCTACCAATAACGAAGCAGAATATAAAGCCTTGCTCACAGGACTTTGTCTGGCAAAAGAGGTATAAGCTAAAAAACTGAAAATTTTCAGTGATTCCTAGCTAGTCATTTGCCACATAAAAGGGGAATATCAGGCAAAGGGACCGAAAATGGCTATCTACCTGTAAAGTACTTAAGTAATGCTAAACAAATTTTAAAGGTATGAGATCAGCCAGATCCCTTGAGCTTAAAATATGCACGCAAATGTGCTAGCTTGCTTGGCCGCAGCCAGGGACACAAATTTTTCAGGTGCAATATTGGTAGAGACTCTTCCATCTCCAAGCATTGAGTGGCAAGATGCCGTAATGATAACCATCGTGACACATGACTCGTGGATGAGTCCAATTTTGAAGTACTTATGGGATGGTGAACTCCCGAAAGACAAAATAGAAGTGTGTCATACGCAGTCATGAGCTACCAGATACTACATCATTGATAATGTACTTTATAGGGGCTTCTTAGCTCCACTTCTCATATGCATTAATGGTCTCGACTGCAACCTCATCCTAGAGGAAACTCATGCCAAGCATTATGAAAACCACGCTGAGGGGCTATCACTGGCTTAAAAGGTCCTCTGGCAAGGATTCTTTGGCCGACTATGAAACAAGATGCGATCGACCTTGTCAAGCAGTGCGACAAGTGCCAAAGATTTGCCAATGTTCCCTGAGCTCCTCTAGCCTGCCTCTAACAAATGGTCATCCCTTGGCCCTTCGCAATATGGGGGATCGACCTAATAGGACCTCTCCCACAGGTCACGAAAACTACAAGTATGCAGTGGTAGCCATAAATTATTTTACCAAATGGGCAAAAGCAAAAGAATTGGCCCAGATTTCTTCCTCTCAAATTGAGAGATTCGTTTGGAATAACATTATTTGTCAGTTCGACATCCTTCATCAGATAGTGACTGACAATGGGACCCAGTTTACCAGGAGCAATTTATCGAATTTTGTAATAACCTCGGGATTCTAAAGAGTTTTTCATCGGTAGACTACCCTCAGACAAATGGACAGGTTGAGGCAGTGAATAAAATCATTAAGCAGATTCTGAAGAAAAAATTAGAAGCCGGAAAAGGGGCATAGGTAGATGAGTTACTGAAGGTACTATGGGCTTATTGAATCATGGCTTGCAACACCATAGGAAAGACCTCTTTTTCAATAGTCTATGGAACTGACGCCATGATACCAGCGGAGTTTGAGGTAACTTCACATCAAAGAGCTACTTTCGATCTGGAGGAGAATAACCGACTGCTCGCTATGACCTTTGATCTTGTTGAAGAACTAAGGGACACTACTCATCTCAGGGTTATGACCTACCAACAGTGAGTCATGAGGCATTTTAACTGAAGGGTCTAAACTCAAAGCTTCAAAGTAGGTGATCTCGTCTTGTGCCTCGTTCTACTAGGAGGTCGCAATCCCAGTGAAGGAATATTGGGTCCCAATTAGGAAGGACCCTACATGATAAAAGAGAAATTGCGAAATGGGGGATATTGTCTGGCTAACATCGAAGAAGTTAAGTTCCCTTAAGTATGGAATGCTGAACACCTCTGGCTATACTATCAATAAAGGCAAATTCAACCTCATGGATTTGTAATATTCTTTAAAGTTTTGAATTAAATAATGATCAAAGAATCCCTTTGTCTTTTTATATAATGTTCTGTATGCTCCTTAATGTATTTTGCCAGTAGTCAACATTATTTAAAGAAAAACTATACTCTACGTGGATAGCTCGACTAGCCATCTCACGAGGTGAAAATGCTAGAATCCCACATGCCACAACTTAATATCACCCATTCGAGTCCATGCAGTTCACCAATAGATCAATTAACGACATGATAAAATGTCTGATAGATCACAAAATTCAAAATAAAGATACCCCAGTTATACAAAGTATCAAATCAGATTGTGATAATGTAAAATAAAATTACAGAGGTGCTAAAGGGGATAGGGTTAGAGGACTAGAGGAATCTTATGGAGCAGAGGAATTTAAGATAGCCACAGGTGGATCTTCTGTCACTTATTCTCTAGGCCTCTCTTCGGCTACTTCCTACATTACTGGAGCACCCTCAGCCTACTTTATGCTTTGAATGGGATGATCACTAATAGCCTCAACGTCTAGAGGAGAGTTTGCCTCTATGCCCTTGATGAAGCCCCAGATAATTGCTTCGATTTCCCCACTAAAGAATAAAAGATTGAAGTCAGGTTGTTTCTACTAAAGGGTGTACATGAAGCCATCAGTGGTCTCAGAAATGGCAACTTCTCTAGCCTGATCAACCAAGATAGAAGTTTCCTCCCTCACCTTGATAACCTCCTTCTCAGCCTGTATGTCCCTTTCCTCAACTCACTTGGCAGCCTCGTTAGCTTGCTTGATTGTTTCCTCAGCTTGCAGTGCCTTATCTTCAGCACGAGCTGCCCTTTCTTGAGCAGCTTCAGATTGCTTTTGGAAGCTTTCCACCCCTCGTACTAGTGCTGCCACATCTTTTTTCCCCTGCTGAAGCTCATCAAGAGCTCTATGTAGCCTCGAAGTCAAATCAGTTGTCTCATTTTCCCACTTTTTCTTCAATTCAACTGCCTCTTTGGTCATTACTGCCAGGCTGGGCTTGAGTTGACCTCGCTCCGCCTCCCAGACCAAGTTCTCATTCCTTAGCTTTACCGCCTTTAGCACCCCCCAAAAAGGACTGCAAGAAGTCAAGACATAAATAAAGGATTAAAGAGAATCTAGAAAGAAATAATACCGACTATTAAATAGTGGTTAGTTAATATCTCCACCGAAGAACTTCCTCAAATCTTGTCATCTTCCAGGGATTCTGTCTGAGCCCCCAAGATCTGGCCTACATTCTTGTTGACAACATCATAAAGTGCCAAAGTCTTGGGTCCCAAACCTCCAACCTGGGATTCCAAAGCACCCTCAGCCCTCCCATCAGATCTGTAACAACCTCCTGTCCTCCATTAGTTCTTTGCCTTTTTGAAAGAAGCCTCGTTGGAGCCTCCTCTCCATAACATGAAGACCTCAATCTCACCCATTTAGCCTCAATTGGTCCTAACTGAGAAACAGGAGTCGGAGCAAGCAGGGTCTCCTCTGCGATCATCAGGGTGAGAGGATCACTGATTTGAGCTAGCGTTGGGACAATACCAGAGGAAGAAGCCTGGCCAGTCCAAGCAAGAGCTGGAGTAACTATAGAAGAAGAAGAATGATCAACACGAGTGGAGGCTAGGGTAGCAATTCACCTCAACCTCATAGAAGGTAGGACCAAGTTGACTCTCCCCATGTCACCTTGTTCACTAAAATTGACAGAGGGAACTTCTCTTCTCCCACAAACTCCAATGTCCCACGAGCGGTCAAGAAGCTTGGCACCAAGAGCAGGAGAAAGTTCGTGATAAGCTCGCAGGAGCTCCTCATCGAACTTCGAGTCATTTTGCAAGTTGCCGTAAAAGGCTTGTCTAGCACCTTGATCTCCTCTGCACTCAACTCTGATCTCTCCTTTCCTGCTCCATCTACAAAGAGCATAACGAAGGTTAAACTCAAAGCAAAATGAAAGATAGCGGACACCCGAACTCTCTTAGATCACTTACCCGGACTCGAATTAAATGAAAAATTATGAAGATGACATAAGGATAGGTAGGAAACATAGAACCAATGCGTCTTATAAGGGCCCATGATAGATTTCCCTCTGGCATCCCCATGAGGCAACACCCTCTTATACTTGGAAGGGTGAGGCAAAAGATAATAAACCCCTTCCCTCTATCTAGTGGTCTTAATACTTGTTGTATACGAGAATCAGCTTAGAAGAAAATAATGGACTCGGGTTCGCCAGGAGCACCCCAACGAGCTTTGTCATAACAAGCCACACCTCGCTGAATAGCGACCCGACAGGATAGTCACGAAGGTGGCTAACCCCCTTATAAGAGCTCACTGTCTCCCCTCTGCAGTAGCTCCAAGCTCACCATCTCATTGCTTCACTGGTCCCCTGAGCCTGGAATCCTAGCGAAGAGGTATTGGACTTTCTGCATGGTAGAACAAACACTAGGCAATGGCTACAAGCCCGAGTCTATGACTGATAGGAGGGCCCCACCTCCGTAGCCTATGATCTGCAACAGCCGAATTGTAGCCTATCATTGTCTTTTCCATTTATAGTTTGATGTAACACTACTGTAGCCTGTAATTAATGCATGTGATTCCCCTTTCCTTTATAAATAGGAAGATCTTGTAAAAAGAAAGGGGAACAATAACTTTGTAAGTAAATACTTTGCTAAGATTATTCCTCACACATTAATAAAACTTATGCCTTAGACATAGGGTTTGATGCCACTCGAATTTGGCCAAATCATGCTAAACTCTGTGTGTCCATCCTTACTCTTCCTTTGATCCTTGCTTGTTTTACCACTCTGTTAAGGTTGAACTGGATACAGGTTCGAGATCTCGTAAGAATCCCCCTGTTGGTCAGAGTTTGGAGCCCAACCAAAATTCAACATCAACAATACTATAAAGATAACAGAGACCTTTAGTGTTGGGAGGAGGGAGACCATTTTCAAGGTGAACCAGTGCTAAAGACGTCAATGTGGAGTATGCATTAGGGGTCAACTAAGCCAGAGTGAGCTTTAACTCATTTAGGAAATCAATTATATATGTGGGGACTGGGAACCTAAGACCCACATTAAGGTGATGAACACTTATGGCAATAAACTTAGTGGGAGGATGAGCAGCGTGGTTGCCGCTAGATGGCACCATAATGCGGCAGCCCTTCAGGAAAAAGCATGACTCAGCGATCTCCCCTAATTCTTTGAATTTGATATTGGAAGGATAATGCTTGAAAAGAGAATCAGCTTCAACCCCCTCTAGTCCAAAATGAGCTACAAAGCTATTAGCAACCTCACCACTCTGGGAGGTCGCACCCTCGGCGGCACAAAGCACTCCCTCGCTCCCTTCAGACTTAGTATCCTCATTAACTATTAGGTGGTGGTGGCATCTATGGGGCTGACACATCTACACAAAAAAGAAAGAAAAAGAAAACAATCAGGCCGCTAAACACAGATCGATCACTAGCCTAAAAGTAGCCCGACCTAGAGAAAGGTGGTTGTTGCCCCAAGACACCTAGACCCAAATACACAAATGAGGTCTTAGCTTTAAAGCCAGATAACCAATTGAAAACTTTGCCACTACCAAAAGCCCTAAGCACCTACCAATAGATAGATAAAACACGGCCTGCACCCTGGTTTCCTGTCAATAATAGACATGCCCATGAGGGCCTCAAAATCGAAATGTAGAAACGCAAGGCCAGGGGTAAAAATTTACCTGGTTAGTTAAAGAGGAAGTCTAAAGCATAGACAAAAACGGTGCTCGATAACCTGAACTAAGCTTAATGAAACCAAAGAAATCAAAATGAGGCTAAAGCAGGTAGAGAGTAGAGAACAATTGTGAACCCTACAGAGGGATGGAGAGGAAAGGTCTAGAATTGACGGGTTTCAAATGATAGATGAAAAAAGGGGGGAAATGTCTCCGTAATTTTTTATTTATGAAAGGACCAACCGTCAGATCTTGAAGCTCTCCAGACAACCCATAATTCGATGAACCAGTGCACATTAGCATTTAAAACCAAGACACGATTGTTGGAGATAATAATCATTACACTACCCACAGAAATTGAAGAGACACTTGTGAAACAAACATGTCAAGATAACCACCAGATCGAAAAATGGTGAATGAACTATGACCCTGGTTCTCTTGTGATCCATTACTCACTACTCCTCCACGATCTAATAAACTCATGAGCTCACTTGATCTCTAGCTCGAGCACACCTGATACGAGCACACTAAGCCACACAAGCTCATTCAATCTCTAGCTCCAGCACACATGGTGCGAACCCACTAAGCCTCATGAGCTCATTTGATCTTAGCTCAGGCACACCTAGTGCAAATGTACCAAGCCTCATGGGCTCACTCGATCTGTAGCTTGGGCACACCTGGTGTGAATGCACTAAAACTCATAAGTTCATTCGATCTTAGCTTGGGCACACTGGGTGCAAATGCACTAAGCCTCATGAGCTCATTCGATCTCTAGCACGGGCACACTTGGTATGAACATACTAAGCCTCACAAGCTCATTTGATCTTAACGTAGGCACACCTGGTGTGAATGTACTAAGCCTCGCAAGCTCACTCAATCTCTAGCTTGGGCACACCTGGTGTGAGCGCACGAAGCCTCACAAGTTCATTCGATCTCTAGCTCGGGCACACTTGGTGCGAATGCATTAAGCATCACGAGCGTATTCAATCTTACCTCAGGCACACCTAGCACAAATGCACTAAGCCTCATGAGCTCACTCGATCTCTAGCTTGGGCACACCTAGCACGAACGCACTAAGCCTCATGAGCTCATTCGATCTTAGATCGGGCACACTTGGTGCAAATGCACTAAGCCTCATGAGCTTATTCGATCTCTAGCTCGGGCACACTTGGTGTGAATGTATTAAGCCTCACGAGCTCATTCAATCTTAGCTTGAGCACACCTGGTGCGAACGCACTAAGCCTCATGAGCTTACTCGATCTCTAGCTCTGGCATACCTAGTACGAACATACTAAGCCTCATGATTTCACTCGATCTCTAGCTCAGGCATACTTGGTGTGAAAGCACTAAGCCTCACGAGCTCATTCGATCTTAGCTTGGGCACACCAGGTGCAAATGTACTAAGCCTCACGAGCTCATTCGATCTCTAGCTCAGGCACACATGGGGTAAAGGCACTAAGCCTCACAAACTTATTTGATCTTAGCTTGGGCACATCTGTTGCAAATTCACTAAGCCTTATAAGCTCACTCGATCTCTAGCTTGGGCACACATGGTGTGAATGCACTAAGCCTCATGAGCTCATTTGATCTTAGCTAGGGTACACTTGGTGTGAATGCATTAAGCCTCACGCGCTCATCCGATCTCTATCTCGGGCACACCTAGTGTGAATGCACTAAGCCTCATGAGCTCTTTCGATCTTAGCTCTGGAACACCTAGTGTGAAAGCACTAAGCCTCATGAGCTTACTCGATCTCTAGCCTGGGCACACCTGGTGCGAGTTCACAAAGCCTCACGAGCTTATTCGATCTCTAGCTCGAGCACACCTGGAGTGAGCACATTAAGTCTCACGAGCTCATTCGATCTCTAGCTCGGGCACACCAGGTGCAAATGCACTGGGCCTTACGAGCTCATTCGATCTTAGCTTAGGCACACCTAGTGCAAATGCACTAAGCCTCACAAGCTCACATGATCTCTAGTTCGGGCACACCTGGTGTGAATGTACTGAGCCTCACAAGCTCATTCGATCTTAACTCGAGCACACCTAATGTGAACGCACTAAGCCTCACGAGCTCATTCGATCTTAGCTTAGACACACCTAATGTGAATGTACTAAGCCTCACGAGCTCACTCGATCTCTAGCTAGGGCACACCTAGTACGAATGCATTAAGCCTCACGAGCTCACTCGATCTCTAGCTCGGGCACACCTGATGCGAGTGTACTAACCCTCATAAGATTATTTAATCTCTAGCTCAGGCACACCTAGTGTGAATGCACTAAGCCTTATGAACTGATTCGATCTTAGCTTGGGCACACTTAGTGCAAATGCACTAATCCTTAAGAGCTCACTCTATCTCTAGCTCGGGCACACCTGGTGCGAATGCACTAAGCCTCATGAGCTCATTCGATCTTTGCTTGGGCACACCTAGTGTGAACACATTAAGCTTCACAAGCTCATTTGATCTCTAGCTCGGGCACACTTGGTACGAATGCACTAAGCCTCATAAGCTCATTCAATCTTAGCTCGGGCATGCCTAGTGCCAGTGCACTAAGCCTCACAAGCTTACTCAATCTCTAGCTCGGGTACACCTGGTGCAAGTGCACAAAGCTATACGAGCTCATTCGATCTCTACCTCGAGTGTCACGGTCCGGCAGCTTACTAGCTGATACCGTACGACGCATGTAGTAACTCTTTGCCAACATGCCAACCTTTCCCCCAAAATATGAGCCACACTTGGATAGACATTTGGGGCATTGAGGATTTTGTCACCCATACAACCAAAATCTAATGCATAACAAGTCTGCAAGCCAACATGAATACTTAGTCAAAGCATTAGCGCATACCGAGGCTCAAAGAACATATTACACAAGAAGCCTCCGTGCATATCGAGATAAAAAAAATAGGGAGCGGGACAACTCCATTTTATTAATTATGCCTCATTACATAGTTTTGAGTGTGTAAGGGAAGTTCTCTAAGATCCACACTCGATCCCTAGCCTAAGCCTTGGTGCCCCACTGGTCACCGACTCGCCTCCCCTTAAAGAGTATTCTAAGTAAACTCCCTACCGACAGAAGTAGACATACTTTTCTTGAGTTGACATAAGGATTTTTTGCCTAGCTCCTAAGGGTTCTAACATGCTATCTTATATGGACACGAAGATAAAAATGTAAGGATTGAAATCATGTACTTTCCTACTCGTACTGGACAAACGATCCATGCAAAAAAGACACAAATACCCCCAAAATGGGAAAATTCAAAAAAATAATCTACAAGTGCATCTGCTCCCAAATTCGCATCACATGATCTCCTCTTCATGCTTGATTTTTGTGCAAAGTTTCACCCAAATCCGGGCACATTAACCTGTTGAATCTTGGTCATAATTGCCAACTTGTGACATTCTCCCCCACTTCAAATGTCAATGCCCTCATTGACGCCTCAATCTGACACAGCTTCCATGAAGGTTTCTCCTTGAACGCGTGCTTCTCGATCAAATCTTCATGTAAGTCTTTAGCTTATTCCCCTCAAACTACTTCCTTGACCACTCTTGCTTGTCTTTTTGAGCTAACATCCTCTGAGAAGGCTTTGATGAATGGTACTTCAACTTGGCATAGCTTTTAGGATCATCGTCAGTCTGCTGTTCCATAGCTCCTCCCTAGACTTCATCTTGGTTCTGCTTCCTTAAACCTACATTATTGCACATTTGTTTTCCCTACATAACATTGGGTAGTCACCTCCGCAATCTTAGTGTCTTCCACGATTCTACCTCTGTAGACTCGAATGAGCTTCTTCTGAAACCTGAAATTTTTGTTGCCTCTACAGACTTTCCATTCCACCTCTGTGGACTTAACTTTGTTGTCCAGACACAAACTCACATGCCACCGTCTCCACAGCTCTCCCCCGGCTCTGTCACCTCTATGACTTCACCTGTCTCACTGCCTCTACAGTATTGGGGTTGTTACCTCTATAACTTGGCTTGCCTCACTACCACTGCAGCTTGTAACACATTGCCCTCGAACAACCAACCACTGTCTTTGTATAGCTCCCGACTCCATTGACTACCTCTGTAGTTCTTGATTTGACTAGCTACCTTCGTACAGCTCTCAACTCAACTCACTACCCTTGTAGCATAAGTGTGTAGTACCAACATAGTAATTGCACTGGCTTGGTATGTACGTTGTGCCTATTACCTATAGCCCCACATCCAATGTCCCATACCACCGATGTGAGATACGTAAGTCTCATGCATTATAGGCCAGCAATACATGGCCTGCTTGCAAGTCCTAGAACCTGCATAACAACTCTGCTCACGTGATTTACTTCGGCTATCTGCCATACTCTTACTACACAATTTTCCCACAATCGACTGGATCCTTTGACCCTCTTCAAATTGACACCCTCATAGTATCATTCGACCATGACAGTCTATTTGGAGTTAATTCTCTTTAGCACCGTGGTCCTCACGACCCCTCCTCGGTCTGTACACTTAAGTACTATCTCCTCAAAGATGATACTGGCTCATCTCTCGTGACTGTCATAGCCCGCCCACCAATATTGTTGCCCTCATCACAATTTCTCTAATGATTAGTGCCCCCTTGGCATTTCTTGAGTGAGATCCCTCCTCTGAAGAACTTCTCCTTCGAGCGCATCCTTATGATGGGTCCCCCACATCAACGCCTTGATGAGGTTTAAGCATTGAGCATCCTCCACTCTAGCTCAAGTTTCACTTTACCTGTGCACTAGCAAACGTGAATCTCATGATCATTGCCACAAAGTCCATCTTGTGACTATGTAGTGCTAGCCCGCTATGCCTCAAGGTCATTGCCTCTACTTTGCTAAGCGACTATGTAGCTCTAGCCCCTACTCAATTATCATTGTCGCTGATCATGCGACTGTGCTAGCTCCCTAGCATCTCGAATCTTGTGG